>JAODAL010005362.1:0-144547 GCA_025379985.1 Phyllomedusa bahiana | reverse complement strand
CTTTTGAGGCAGGCAGATGCCTCTTTATCCAGATATATGCCCCCATGCCAGGCAGTGCCCCTATGAGCCAGGAGATGCCCCTTATCCAGGCAGTGCCCCTATAGCTGGTAACAATAAAATAATAAAAACCTACTTCACTCCCCTCACATGCACTCAGTCACTGCACACACACCCATCCCCTCACGACAATCAGTCACCCCCCTCCCCACACACACAGCCCTCCCTGCACTCACCTTTCCTGCTGGCATCCGAGTTCTTCTAACTCGGGGAAAGGGGGAGGAGCTTCGCGGGCCCCGCTATGCCCCGCCCCTGCCCCCTCCCCCGCAATGCTCTCGTCGCGGCGCTGGACAACGGCAGCGGGCAGCGTTCTTGAGACGCTGCCCGATGCCTCTGTACACAGATAACCTCCAGCTTCTTTAAAGAGGCGGGAGGTTATGCCACCCAAGCGGGAGGGCGGGACACGGCCCCCATTAGCGGGAGTGACCCGCCAAAACGGGAGGGTTGGCAACTATGGTTATAATGGGTCACTGTCGCTCCTATTCTGATTGGCTGGTTTATGCCGACCAATGAGAATAGCTTACAGAATTTGAATTACTGTATTTCCCGGCAATTTTCCCAATACCCAAAATTTCCCTGATGTTGCGCCGTTCTTGATTTTTGGAAAGTGATTTTATTTTTTTTTTAGAAGGTTTGAGCTCTTTTTCTGATAATGTTTTACACGTAATAAAAGCGATTTTTTGATTCATACTCCATGCCGCACGGACATGTTTAATGATTTTTCGCTCATTTCCAGCCTTTCTCGATTCGGAATACATGTTAGGCACAGTCCTTTCTGCGCCTAAGTCCCCGCACTGCGCCTCACACACTGGCGAGGCGCGGTGGACTTTACACTGCATGTATGAGCGCACCTCGGGCGCCGACATACATGAGGCGCAGATATCGCTTGAAATCTGGCGAAAACGTGCGCTTCGACGCGGCGAGCTTCATACATGTCGCCCATTGTGCAGAGGGAGAGGGTGAGCTGTGACTATTGTGACTGGTGAATCCTGTGTTATCTATACACATTGGTGTCACCTTTCAGTCTACTTCTGCTTGTACTGATTATATGGAGATTGCTGAAAAGTTTTCACTACAGAAGTATTTTTAGCATACATGCCAACTCTCCCGTTTTTGGCGGGGGGGTCCCGCTATTTGGGGTCCCCTCCCGCCCTCCCGGGGGAGTTGGCATTCCTCCCACCACCAGAAGGCGGCGGGGGTCCTTTAAATGGCCGCGGCGCCGGAGTAGCGCTACGGCGCTACTCTGGCGCCGCCGGGCCGCTCCTACAGGCGGGTTTAAGCGGCCGCGCACCCGCTTCACCGCCCGGAGTCTCGCTGTGCAGGGAGGAGGCAGGAGGGATCGCTCCCTCCTCCTTCTCCCCTGTATGTCCGGCGCCGGTGTGTGCGCACACATAAGGTCAGCGGCGCAGGGGGAAGCTGCTCTCACTTCCCCCAGCGCCGCGGAGGAGATCGGTCGGGAGCTGGCAGCGCTGCAGGAGCCTGGTGAGATAAGTGGATTTTATTATTTTATTTTTATTAGCTATAGGGGGGGCTCTGCCTGGCAAACACTGGGGGCACTACCTGGCAACAATGGGGACATCTACCTGGCAACAGAGGGGGCACTACCTGGCAACAATGGGGGCACTACCTGGCAACAATGGGGGCTCTTCCTGGCAACAGAGGGGGCACTACCTGGCAACAGAGGGGACATCTACCTGGCAAAGAGGGGGCACTACCTGGCAACAGAGGGGTCACTACCTGGCAACAATGGGGGCACTACCTGGCAACAGAGGGGACATCTACCTGGCAACCGAGGGGACATCTACCTGGCAACAGGGGGCACTACCTGGCAACAATGGGGGCACTACCTGGCAACAGAGGGGACATCTACCTGGCAACAGAGGGGGCATCTACCTGGCACCAGAGGGGGCACTAACTGGCAACAGAGGGGACATCTACCTGGCAAAAGAGGGGGCATCTACCTGGAAAAATGGGGGCACTACTGGCAACAATGGGGGCACTACCTGGCAACAGAGGGGGCATCTACCTGGCAACAATGGGGGCACTACCTGGCAACAGAGGGGGCATCTACCTGGCAACAGAGGGGGCACTATCTGGCCAACATTGGGGGCACTACCTGGCAACAATGGGGGGACCTACCTGGCTAACAAAGGGGGGGCACCTACCTGGCAACAGAGGGGCATCTACTTGGCTACAATGTGGCATGTACCTGCCTGTAAGGAGCACTACCTGCTTATGGGGGGTAACTACCTGGCTATAAGGGCATCTACCTGGCTTTCTTCCAAAGCCGTTATGCAGTTAGGTGGAGTGGTTGTGACTTTTTTGAAGGGGGCGTGGCATACCGGAAAGATGGGCGTGCCCATGCAAATTTTTGCCACGGCGCGCTAAGCGCGCCGCCGTCTAAATTCTCCTGCTTTTTCATTTTCAAAAGTTGGCAACTAGGATTTTTAGGCCTATTGGTCAAAGTGAAAACTGCAGGATTTTATGCTTTAAAAAAAAATAAAAAAAAAAAAAAATAAAATATATTATTATATATATTATATTATTATATATATATATATATAATATATAAATATATATATTTTATTGATATGATTGAAAAAAAAGCCAAAAATTCATTAAAAAATGTGTTCGAGTTAAACGCTAGTTTTTTTTCACATTCCCTTTAAAGGAAGCTGTGCAGTGACTTTACACAGTTCCACACTACATGTGTCTGCAGTCTTCAATGTAAGCTATAGCTGAATGTAAGGACACTGGATGAGCCCCCGACTATCGCGAGCCCAGCTCCAGGCATGCGCAGTCCCAGCTGCGAGTCCACAGACAAGTCTCGCTCCAGGCATGACGTCACGAGCTGACAGACAAGCCAGCCTGCCCCGCCCCTATCCCCAGTTCCCCTGTGTGTCTCACCCAAGCACCGCGAGATTTGGCCTCAGTCTCGCGATGCTGGAGCCGCCGCCGGAAACGAGCAGTGAGCGATGCTGAGTCGTCAACAACAACAATAACACGGAGCTGTTCTTGAGTGGCGGCCGCACCGTGCCCGGGTATGACGGGGGGACGGCTGGCGGGTGGGAGGTAGAGGCGGCGGAGAGCCGCGGGGGCGCCAGTGCCTTTGTTGTGGTGTCCATGTAGATGAGGCAGAGCAGCCAGCTGACAACTCCTCCCCCGGCCACAGGCCCCTTTCAGATGCTTTCCATTAAACGGCTGTGAACATGTCCGTGCAGGGGAGCTGTCTCCTGTGCATCAGGACTGCAATGGTCACCCTCAGGACAGGGGACCCCTGTGAGTGCCAGCAGCTGGTAGCCCTGGTGCCACCCATGTGGGTCACCTGCTCTTGGTGTGTTCCCCCTGGTGCCCGGCTTGGTCCGGTGATCATGGCTGTGTGCAAGCGTTACTGGGCGGCTGGGCGATCCCCCTGGTGTCTGCCAGGATCCTGACCTGACCCAGGCGGCTGACGTCCATGGTGGAGTCGACGGTCACCCCGGGCCCCTCTGTCTGTTACCACTATTCAGTATGAGATCTAAGACTTGGTTTGTAAACTCCGTCCACTGTTGTGTTATCCTTGATTAGTAAAACATGTCCAAAAACAGCTCCACCTCTGACCCCAGGTTGTGAGCGGTATTACCGCTCAGCCACAGTGACAGCGGAGCTGTGATACCAGGCACGAGCCTTGGACAGTTGTGGGGCGGACTTCTACATCAGGAGAGCAATGAAGAGACAGTGCAAGGCTTCCTGGGTAATGGGAAATGACCACTGGGAGGACGACTGCTGCCTCTCTAGTGCCGCCTATCGGAGGTAGCTTCCCTAGAAGTCTGACCTATTGATGAGTCTGGAAGTGTGACTATGGCTGTACAGGGGTCATCCAGCAGAAAAATGAATCGAATATTGGTCCCTAGGCCTGTCCCCCGCCGCTCCGGAGCTCCCTGGGAGCCGCTCCTCTTCACGGCTCCTGTCCCAACACACAGAGGCGCATTGTGCACCTGACAAGTGTCCTGCGTGTTGTGGAGAGGGGCGGCTCCCAGGGAGCTCTGCAGATAAGCATCACTTTTTTTTGTCTACCCAGCCTGGCCTCACTGTAGATTATTTTTTATTTTTTTTGCCGGACGACCCCTGTAGGCAAAGCAAGAATCCCTCTCATAAGGAGGAGCCACCTCTACCCTATTCTGCAAAGCAGACATCATACGTAAATCCAGATTCAATACATTATTAAGCTTTTGGCATCCAGCAGTATCAAAAGAATACAGACAGTCCCCACATTATGGACGGGATAGGGACTGAAGGTTTGTTCTTAAGTTGAATTTGTCAGAACAGGTATATTTATTACATGTAACTCCAGCACAAAAGGTTTGTTTTTAGTTTCGGACAGTGCAGGGAAGGGTTTTTACTTTTGTTCTCATGTCTGTGCCTCTGTTAAGAAGATTTCACCTTATTTTCAACTCATGTGCTGCTGTGGCGTGCTGGAACTTGTAGTTCCACAACTACTCTCTGCTGTGTAACATGGAACTACAAGTGCCAGTCTGTCCCATAAGTCTCCATTTGTAACTAGGGGACAGATGTAAGTCAGAACGGTGTAAGTCGGGGACTGCCTGTACTTGGGATGAGTAGTCCGCCTGTACGCTGCTCCCTCAGAGGACAGATATTCACACTGCCCATAGTACATCCATAGGTGTGCGATCAGCCGCTCGTTAGAATGCTGCTCCTCCTATGGACATTGTGAAGTATCTGTCCTCTGGAGGGCGCCGTACAGGCTGAATACGCACTGCAAGTATTATTTTCATTCTACTAGATCAGGCATCCTCAAACGGCGGCCCTCCAGCTGTTGGGAAACTACAACTCCCATCATGAATTTATAAAATCTATAACAGTGGGGATGATGGTTGTTGTAGTTTTCCAACAGCTGGAGGGCCGCCGTTTGAGGATGCCTGCACTAGATGCTAAAAGTGTAATAAATGTGTCGGCTTTGGGGGAAATGTTTCTTTCATGGGGAGCACCACACTGGTGTAGGACACTGGGAGGCCATGCAATTATTTTTCCTGGGAAAGAGGAGTATGGAAATGACCGCTCCTCCAGGCGGATGATTGCTGTCTCTCTAGTGCCGTCAATTGGAGGTAGCTTCCCTGAGGCTGCATCCACACGACTTAGATCCGTTTTAAGAATCCGGCCGGTATTTTGTAGTCTTTTGGATGGTTTTAGGGGATGGTCCTGTCCGTGGTTTGTGGATTCGCTCATCCCCCTCAACCATCGAAATGCACATCTTCTGCACGAAAACCGGATGCAAGATTGAGCGTGTTGAAAGTCTTTCGGAACACCGGCGGAACGGATTTTCTATTGAAGTCTACGTGGATGGTTGACAGTCGGTTTTCAGATGCTTTTCAAATCCGAAAACAGTCTGAAAATCTTTATGAAGACTTGACTGTGTGGCTAGACCCTTAGGCTATGTTCACACGGCTTATTTTGGGACGGATTTCAGTCCGTAATTCGCGCTGTACTGTGCGAATTACGGCTAAAATCCGTCCCAATCATTACGGTAATCCACAGTTCTCATAGAGAACTATGGATTCCGTCTCCTCTCCCCGCTCGCGAAATACAGCGAGCAGGGAGAGAAGTGATGTCAATTATTCATGGCGTATACACGCCATGGATAATGAATGTCTATGGGGCCGGTGGGCTGCCGGTCCCCCCGCCCCCGCTGCCAAGCACACGGCGTAATTGCGGGCGAAATCCGTCCCGCAATTACAGCATGAATAAGCCGTGTGAACATAGCCATAGAGTCCTTCTACACGGCAAGCATTTCCATTTGGAAATTCACGTGGATTTTGCATTTTAAAAACCATCAAAAACCGGTTGTAAAACCATCCCCACAGATCTCAATTGACAATCCGAGTTGTAGTCCACACATGTCAGATTTTCTGAGGTCTGATTTCAAAACTGCTATTTAAAAGCAAAACAAACTTAGAACCTGCTCAATCCTCCGCACTATTTCACTTGGAAAATGGTGGAAAATGTACTATTGAAGTCATCGGGGTGGCATGACAACCGACCAGAAAGCTTTGTGCGGGGAAAACTGAATTGTGCTTTATGATGCAAAAACAATAGAAAAACTGGATCTAAAAACCAGGTCAAAGCCTGCGGCAAAAAACGAAAACCAGGTTAAAAAGCCTCGGGTTCTTGTGTAAAATACTGTTGAAATATTTGTCGGATGACCCAGGCTTTGGATTCAGAATCTGACGAGTATTTTGTCCTTAGTCGGGTGGACGTACCTCTACAGTCAAATTCATTATCCAGTAAGAGGGTATGGAGTAGGCTTACTTGCTGAGCCTGCTCCATGCATAGCAGGTAACGGCCATGACATCTAATAGAGTAGGGCCTTCGCAGCTGCCATAGGCTGGATGTAATAGAAGAACCATTATTATACTCTGTTCTGCAATAAGTTGTTATTGTAGAACTATGGACCACATGTATGAAAACTGTCTGGGTCTAAAACTTTTTGTTGCCCATAGGAACCAAATCAGATTGCCCCTTTCATTTCATATAGTGCTCTGGAAAAATGAAATGGGCGCTCTGATTGGTTGCTGTGAGCAACAGAGAGTTTTAGACCCAGACAGTTTTCATACATGTGGTCCTATGTTCTAGCGAGTGCGTCCCCTGGTGGCCTAGTACCGTAGGAGGACTACAAGCACAAGTGAGGAAAAGAAGTTTTAAAAATAAAACAATAATTAATAATATAATGATATAAAAGCTGCCCATAACTGGTATTGCTGCATCCATAAAAGTCTGATCTACTGAAATAACATGTTCTACCCGAAAAAAAAGGCCCCAGAGCTGAAATTGCAGTTTTGTTTTTAGATAATTTTGTGTTCACAGAAATTAGGACACAACGTGACTGAAAAATTGCATGTTTCCTAAAATGGTACCAAAAATACTGCACCTCAGCCTGCAAAAAACAACCCCTCACTCAGGTCTACAGGTAGGAAAACAAAAAAGCTATTGGTTACAGAAAACAGCGATGCATTTAGAACATAAAAACCACTTTTACTTTTCTTAAAGTAGCAAAACATAATAAAAATTCCAAGAATTTGGTATCAATGGAACCGACCTGCAGAATACAGGTAACGCCAGCTATACTGAACCGTGAGCACCATGAAACTCCCACAAAAATTGCGCAATTTCACATGTTCAACTCCACATAGAATTCTTTGGATTTGCAGCTACCGTGTTTTTCCAAAAATAAGCCCTTCCCCAAAAATAAGCCCTCGCCTGATTTTCACAGATTCTTGGAGGTTTTAAATATAAACCCTACTCCAAAAATAACCCCTAGTTAGTCAGCACCTCCTGAGTGATGTCACCAGGTGCTCGCCTCCTGGGCAGTGCCATTCCCAAACCCCGCCCACCCTGATAAACAGCCTGTTAGACTGGAGGGTTTGTGGAAACCTGTGTTTTCAGGCTGAAGGACCTGAGATGATGTCACAGTCACATGACTCGCAGGATCTTCAGTCTAGGCCATAGAGTGCAATGTGTAAGTGAAAGTTCAATGTATATACACTCACATTGTACACACATACATATACACACAAACATACATATACAATCACATCACATACACACACACATATTTATACAATCACACAAACAATCCTTTATCTTAAAGTGAGGCTACTGTGACTTGTAGTTCCCCAGCATGCCACACTATCAAGATAAGGTACTGAAAGAATAGACACACACTTCATGGTTTTTGACTATAGGTTATGTACTATGTTCGTGTATATATATATATCCATTTATATATACTTACATACACACACAGTATATAACCTATAGTCAAAAACCATGGGGTGAATGTGTGTGTATTTACTCGCTGGTATTTGTAGATCCACAGCAGCTGCCAAGGCACTAAATGTCCTAGCATGCAGTGTCTGCACCCGTCGTGTTAAAAAAATAAATAAAAAATAAGCCCTCCCCCAAAAATAGTCCCTAGCGCTTTTTTTGGAAATGAAAATAATATAACACCTTGTCTTGTTTTTTGGAAAAACACTGAATATTTTCTCAATCGTCAGTAATACTATTAAAAAGTACTTTTCATCCTGTAAAAAATCAGGCCCTCATACAGCTATGTAGAGGTTAAGCTAAAAAAGTGAAGGTTCTTGAAGGTGGGGAGGAAAAAATGAACACGATGTAAACTAAAATTGCTGCAGCGTTGAGGGGTTAAAGAGCCCTGAAACTTGACTAGAAGTAGGCAGTGATGTTCTTCTGATCACCCCCTCTCACCGTATTCTTGTATCCTCTGATGGACAGTGTTATGTCCTCTATAGCAGGGGTCCCCAACTCCAGTCCTCAAGGCCCACCAACAGGAAAGCCAGAAAACATGACCTGTTGGTGGGCCTTGTGGACTGCTCTATAGAACTGCACAGCAGGTCGGTAACTCAGAGAAACCTGTGTGCACTCAGATCACATAATATCTCTCTCATCTCCTCGACAATGTGAAATAAGCAAAGCAATATATTCGGTAAAGGTCTTCATTTACTGGTCCCTACATGCTGAAAGCTAATCTTTGTAGGGAGATGACCCCTTTAAAGGGGTTTTCTCACTATGCTTTTTTACAGAGTCACAGCCAGCTCCTGGCTCAAACTTACTGGACAGGCTGAGTGTGGTTCTTTAACAGTGATTGGCATATCAGCTCTGCTATTCCTGTTACAGTAACATGACTGTTGGAGATTTATAAACTATAAGGGCATGTCCACACGGCACAGGTTTTCGGCCGTTTTTTTCAGCCGGTTTGCGGTTTTGCAGACCGCCTGAAAAAACGGTCGAAAATGAGCACAACAGGCTCCTATGGAAAACCCGTGCAGCAGCCCCCACTGCACAGGTTTTTCGCACACGGGCCGCCCGCAAACCGTTCTACATGCACATTCTTCTGTCCGGTTTTCGGACGGAAAATGTAAAGGGGAAGGGCTTTTCTCCGCTCATCGCGGAGAGAAGCCGTCCCCCGCAGCCGTGTGCACGGCACACAAATCGGACAAATACTGGTCGGATAAACCAACCGGTAATTGTCCATTGCAGTGTGAACGCATCCTAATGCACAAGGCTACAGAGCGCTGTGGCTTAAAACATGTCATTAACTTAGGTAAACAAAGCTTCTGTGCTCGAGATAAGATTTAGCAGGGAGTGACATTGCTAAGGTCAGAAGGCAGGTGGGAAGAATCAGACGAGAGCGAGCAGGGGTCGGTGGTCAGTTACCTAGAGAAACCCTAGCAGTAGAAAAAACCTTCAGTATCTCCTAAACAAAGCAAAATCTAAACAACAATGTATTTCAAAATAGTCTTCATTTACCTATCCCCACATGTTAAAAGCTCATCATTGTGGTAAGAAAACCCCTTTAATATAATTTTTTTTTTTAGGAACAGGACAACCCCTTTAACATGTTCAGGACGTCTTCTAGGGAGTAAATAGGGACATTAGGCCTTATAAGCACACTTCACTGGCATCATCATGTAATGAATATGTAACGTGTCAGGCATATGAAATATAATGGTACATAACAGGAGGGAATAAATAGAGGGTGACTACATCGCTTTCCACAGTGGCATGAGTACTTCTTGTTGCCCTGCCAAGCAAACACATTAAAAATGATTCATTGGACGTCTGAACAACTCCCTAATATTAAAGTGAACCTGTGGGTCTCCAGTGTTGCACTGTCAGAGAGAGCAGAGGCGCTGAGCTTCATGTCAGTATTTTTGTGTAAAAGATAGTCAGCTGAATTGGGCAGGGAAGCAAGACTCAGTCTTTCTCTATGGGTGGGTTCATATGGGGAAAACTATATCATGTTCATTTATGTTGTGTATACGCTATGGACATCTTGCACATTTTTTTCCTATCGACTTGAATAGGGAACTTAATATTTGCAAAAAATTTGTAGCAAAACAGAGTTTTAGTGATTTTGCAGTGGGACAGACTTGGGGTATTTTCACACGACTGATTTGGACACTTAGGGCTTGTTCACACGGAGTTCTCACTCTGTGTTACAAGCGCTTTGTAGATCTGTTTTGGGGACCGACAGAGCGGACCCAGAGAGGGATATAACAATTAGCAGTGAGATTATCACTGCTCGCTATGACGAACGCGTTCACATGAGAAATCGCCGCTGCGTGTTTCAAAAGCGCCGCTTGGGTCCGTCTTGCAAAGAATTGCATGTTAGTAAACACGTCAAATTCCCCCGCAGCTGCAGCTCCAGAGCTCCCCAAGATCTGCTCCTCTTCACTTCCAGGAAAAGCTTGAGCTCCATGGTGAGTGAATAAAGGACGAGACAAGAAGAGCTTTGGAGCTGCAGCAGTGGGGAACGGGAGGTAAGTATCACTGTTATTTTTCCCCCACCCTGGATCCATTTAACTATTTTATTAACTCTTTACCGACAATGGACGTATTGGTACATCCTATAGTTGGTAAGGATCTATGGAGCGGGCTAACTCACTGTGCCTGTTGCACATGTGACGGGTGCTGGCTGTTAGTTACCCGCTGACACCCTGCTGTGTAATCCTTTAGACAGCGGCCGGGGTATCTATATGAATGGGGAACAACGCTGTGCAACGGTCCTCTGCCCTTAGGCAGGAAGTAAAACGACCGCCATCTTGTTACACCCTTCTACATTATGTATATAATATAGAATGGTGTACAAGCGATTGCGCCTCTTTGTAGTCCAGCACCCTAGGGCAACTACAAGTAAAAAGAAAAAGTTTTAAAAGTTAAATATATATTTAACCCCTTAACAACCCGGGGCGTATGAGTACGTCCCAGGACCACTAAAGGGCTTTGCAGGGGGATCGCTCCGCGACCTCCCCGCACAGCCGCCGGGTGTTAGCGGCAAATCGCCGCTAACACCCGGCAGTAACAGCGCCGGCGGGTGGCTCCGCCCGCTGGCGCTGTTTAACCCATCAGACACCGCGGCAAAGATGGTTGCGGCGTTTGAATGAACGCCGATCGGTGCCGCGCACCGATCGTTACGGTCATCGGCACCGGAGCTATGCTGCGCCGATCCGACGACCGGACACGGTGGTGGGGAGCCTTGTGAAGGCTCCCGTCACTTACACTGGCCGATTTGGCCCACTTCTGTCCGCAGACAGGAAGTGGGGAAACCGCCATCTTTGTACACCCTATGCATTGCCTATGCAATGCATTAGGTTGTATTAACAATCGCGCCCCCTAGTGGTCAAGCACCATAGGGGGACTAAATGTTACAGTAAAAAAAAAAAAATAAAGTTTTAAAGTACAAAAAAAAAAAAAAGTATTAAAAGTTCAAAATCACCCCCCTTTCCCCATTTTAAAAATAAAATCATTAAAATAATAAAGTTACACATATTTGGTATCACCGTGTCTGAAAAAGTCCAATCTATTAAAATATAACAATTTATCCCGTACGCTGAACACCGTAAAAGAAAAAAAATTCCAAACGCCAAAATTGCATTTTTTGGTCATTTTACGTCACTCAAAAAATGGAATAAAAATTATCAAAAAAGTCGCATGCATTCCAAACTGCTAGCGATAAAAAGTACACTTCAGCCCGCAAAAAATGCCCCCTCACTGACGTCTGTAGGTATTAGTATAAAAAAGTTAATGGTCGCACAAAATGGCGCCGTGGCGCAAATTTCAAAAATAGAAAATGTTTGGAATTTTTTTACGGTACCAAAACATAACGGAAACCCTACATGTTTGGTATTGCCGGATGCGTAACAACCTGTAGAATACAGATAACACATTATATTTACCGAAGATTGAACGGCGTAAAAGCAAAACCCCCGCAAACATGGCGAAAATAAAAAAATTTTCACAATTTGTCCCACTTGGAATTTTTTAGCGATTTCCCAGTATATTCTCTAGTATCGTGAATAACACCCTTAGAAAGTACATCTTGTCCCGCAAAATAAAAGCCATCGTGTCTATTTAGGTGGAAAAATAAAAAATTTATGGCTTTCAGAAGGCGAGGAGGGAAAAACGAACTTGTCACTAATCAAAAACGCTGGGTCCTGAAGGGTTAAAAAAATAAATTTCAAAATACTCACCTTTCCCATTTTATAACTAAAAGGCCCAGTTCACACGGCTTATTCACGCTGTAATTGCGGGACGGATTTCGCCCTGCAATTACGGCGTGTGCCATGCAGCGGGGGGCCGGCAGCTCGCCGTCCCCATAGACATTCATTATCAACGGCGCGCCGGGATAATGTGCATGTCACTTCCTCCCCGCCCGGTGGATTCGCCGAGTGGGGAGGAGAGACGGAATCCATGGTTCTCTATGAGAACTGTGGATTACCGTAATGACAGGGATGGATTTCAGCTGTATTGGAGCGCAGTACGACTGAAATCCGTCCCCAAATCAGCCGTGTGAACGAGGCCAAAAAGTTACATGTAATTGGTATCACCTTGTCTGTAAAAGTCCAATCTATTGAAATATAACATCATTTATCCCATACGGTGAATGGGGAATAATACCAACACCAGAATTGTGTTTTTATGACCTCAAAACAACATTTTACGTCTTCAAAAAGTTGGAATAAAAAGTGATTAAAAAGTCGCCTGTAGATCAGAATGGTACCAATAAAACTACACAAAAAGCTCTCACTCAGGTCCATAGATCATGGAAGAACAACAAAGTTATTGGCTGCAGTGCAAAGTTAAAAAAAAAAAATAGAGAATATTCTTATTCTTTTTTAAAGTACTGAAACATAACAAACTCTACATATTTGGTATCACTAGAAGTGTACCAACCTGAAAATACAGATAACAGATCAATTATACCAAATCATATACTATAAAAACGAACTTCCAGCAGAAATGGCGCAATTACATTTTTTCCTCACATTCCACCCCATATAGAATTTGGGGTTTCCCAATATATTATATGGTACAGTCAATGACACCATTAAAAAGTACACTCTGTCCTGCAAAAAACAAGCCCTCATATGACGATCTAGACTGAGAAGTAAAAAAGTTATAGCTTTTGGAAGATGGGGAGTAAAAAAACGAATATGACAAAAAAAAGACTCTAAGGAAGGGGTTAATATAGAAGGTTCTAGGTATAAAGCTAAAAACTAGGAGACGGCATACCCCCCAAAAGAAAAGCAAATGTTTACCCTTCTTTTTCTGGTGTTGGGCATCCAAGAGGTCAGGTCTTGATTAGAATGTTATGCCATGTGTTAGTGATATGTCATGGTATTCTAAGATGGGAACACTCCTTTGGTCCTTACACCTGTTATTTAGCTGACCAGCCCTGTCCGTCTGCGGGTTTCGTGGCTTGAACTAACTGGATCCTAGGGACCTGTGCGGCCGTCACTTCGGGTCACTACACTGACAGTCGGGCTGAGACCTGCAGCTGTAATATGGAGACAGATATTTGCCTCGTTGTGCTCTTGTGAAACTGTCCGTAATGATATTGCATGTGATGTGTGATCCCTCACAGCCAAGTGCTGATAAATGCCATGTGATGGATATGGGCATCACAGTGATCTTGGGATCTTGTTAGGGCCCGTTTACACGGCAACGGACAAATACCGGTCGCTCTATCCAAGCGGCGCGGCCGCGGCGGGAACGGCTTTTCTCCCCTTCACATTCACTTGTAAAATCACCGCCGCCGTTCAGACGGTGATTATACGATCGTATTTCTCGGCTTGTAATGTACGCCCATAAAAAGAAATGACCTGTCGCGGCAAGAAGTCGAAAAGTATATGAGGCACAGAGCTGCCTCGCGTTGAAACGCGTGAACAGTGCTACAGAAGGCATAGTGTGCTGCATACCTGTACACGCAGCAGTGCGCTGTCTGAACATACTCTAAGGCACAGGTGTCAAAATGCCGGCCCTCCAGCTGTTGGGAAACTACAACTCCCATCATGCATTTGTATAATCTATAACAGTGGTCATGATGGGAGTTGTAGTTTCCCAACAGCTGGAGGGTCGGCAGTTTGACACCCTTGCTCTAAGGGTATGTTCGCAAAGCTTATTTTGGCGCGCGTTATATGTGGCGAAATGAGCGCCACAATTACGGTAATCCACAGCTCTCAAACAGAGCTATGGGTTACGCGTCGTCGCCCCACGTGTACAATATGATTATGTTGTACACCGGGGGAGAAAAGTGACGTGTCAATTGTTAGCGGCGAATACATAGTTACATACATAGTTACATAGTTTGTCAGGCCGAAAAAAGACATACGTCCATCCAGGTCAGCCCGCTGACAATGAATGTCTATGCAGCCGGCTCCTTGTCACATCCCACAGTAAATAAACTACTATTACTATGTGAAAGGGCCTGGAAGTTCTTTTGTTGCTCTTCTCCTATTACACTCTGCTGATACGGCAAGATGGCAGGTCCGAGTAAAGCTGCACTCTTGTTCCAGTCTGTAGAGATCTGCTAACTTCTGAAACACTGTCCTTTGAAATGTAACTCGTCCTTGTTTGTGAGGTTGTTTATAATAAGGAATTTCTTCTCCGCAGCCGTTTTATCTGATTTTGCACTTTTTGAAGTAGAATATTGCCCTTAATTTGCAACAGACCTAGCGTTACCATTTACATTTGACGTTTTGGTAATTTTACACCCAATACTTTGGTGCTCAACTAAAATTCGTAGTTGCCTTGTTCTTAAATTTTCGGAATAAAACGAAAAATAAAAAAAATAAACCCAGTCCTTACCTTTTACATCCCCCGCCGTCCCGCAGAGGCTGCAAATTCCTCACCAACTTTTTTTGCAGGTTTTTTACAACTTGGCGGGGCTCTACTTAGGGCTTGCTGAAAATGGGGGGCCCTTGTAGAACTCGGGTGATTGGTATTTTTTTTTTTTTTTTTTAATATTATATAATTGTTATCGCTGACATGTACAGATTTCATTCTTTTTTTATATTATTTTATTTTTCTATGTTATATCTTATCATATCCCATAAAGTCCTTAAACGCTCCCCACCGTTTTTTTGGGGGGGCATTTCAGTCGTTCGTCTGCAGCGACATCTTTCGGCGTCGCTGCAGACATCGGAGTTTTTCGGCATCCGGCGCCGCAGCAGTGTCTGAATTGCAATGGTGCGTTTTAGAAGGTGTTAAGGGTGATAATACTAGACAGATTAAAGGTTATTAAAGAAGGAGGCCTATTAGATAGTTACACTGGAATCTAAAAGTCCAAAGGGGTTTAAAGGGGATTTGCCAAGAGACCATTTACGTACCTCTGGTCAGCAAAAAAGGCAGGGGTTAAACAAATCACGCTGAGCATGAAGCGCAGGGGGAGGGTGGGGGGGATGAGGATGGGAATCCCAAGGGGGCATCTCAAAAATTAAGTGAAATAATAAAAAAAGATAAGAGTGGATTCTCATACAGCAAAACATAGCCCAGACGCAAGTCAGGAGGAGCCTTTTCTGCTAAGAGCTAAGTAAACAAATCACGGGCTGAAAAAGAGACACAACAGAAAAAGAGCTTGCATAAGGATCCTGTGAATGTTCCTGAAATAATCAAACTATAACTTTGGATTTGTATACAAAAGACAACACCTAATCTACAACAGCAGCTTGAAAGCTTCTTCAATGTTCCCGGTCAATCAAGTAAAGCAGTATCGTAATCACACTAAAACTAGTTTATTTCTGTATACCAAAAGAAAACATATTGCTACCCGTTTGCCGTTAAAAACTTCTGCAGCTCATTCTCCTCAGATAAAAGCTCTCTCTGCGCAAGCCCGCAATGCAGACAGGCAGTTTCTTGTCAGGTCGTATCTAATAGAAGCTTTGAGTAACCAAGGGCAGGTAAGGAAGGCTGTAGCTTCGATCAGGCTGCAATATGTTGTAATCAGCATTTATTATAGAAAAGTGATTAAAAAACCTATTTTGGAGGAATACCCTACGTAAAACCATTGACATCGTGGCAAAACCCCTTTTAATGAAGATTCTTTATTTTAAGGTTTCCTATGGTGAGTAAAGTAATCAACTCCTACTGACCGCCACACTGGTCTTTTGACGGCGGTGGCATTTCAGACGTTCGTCTACGGACGCTGCAAGATATCGTAGTTTTGCGGCGCCCTTTAGCCGCAGCTTGCGCCGATATCGTGGCTGTAACTACACAGGCCTGATCCCAGCGCAGCATCCTGCAAGCGCTGGGAGTGGGAAACCTCCGCAACCCCGTTGGGTTATAACACTTTGATTGCCGCAAATCGACAACTGCATCTCAAACAAGGGTTTCCGGCTTGCTCTGTCGGTGATCCGGGAACGCCGGTGACCATACCATAGCCGCGGGGTAAAGGCTGGCTGCAGTGCTCAGCCCTGGGTACCTTATAGAATCCCCAGGACGTTGTCCTGTAGTACCAAGCCAGTGATCAGCCAGACTGTTGCTGTCCAGATCACGTGCTTACTAGACACAATATTTTATAATGTACTTAGCGATATAGAATATACTAATACATTACTAAGTATGTGATAAAAAAAAAAGTAACCAGTTTCTCCCTTCCCATGGGATTGTAAAAAAAAAAAAAAAATTAATTAAAAAAAAATTGTGCATAAATTACACACACCAAAATAACCCTACACATATTAAGGTTTTTACACAAACCGTAATAAACTGTAGCGAATAAATCTAACAAGTTAAGTGTGAAATGTGAATGTTGAAAAAAAAAAAAGAAACATTGTTTTTTTATTTTTTTAAATTCTGCAATTATTTATAAGTGAACTTTAAAACTATCCCAGCTCCAGCACTCTCTTTCTTAAAAATAAAAAAAAATGGTTTTTTTTTTTTTATTTATATTTTGATAGATAATGGGCAAAATGAAGATTGAAGAAAATTATAGCAGGGACATATTTTGGGGTTTCCGATGTTATAGATAATGCAAAATGAAGATTGAAGAAAATTATGGCAGGGACATATTTTGGGGCTTTGGATCCAATTTTCAGTTTTTTTCATAGAATTATATTTTCAACATAGAGTGGTCAAGCCAGAACCAATTAATATTGTATGTTTAGACTGTATAAGATTCAGCAGTGATGTCATATTTTGATTTGTTTGATTTGATATGTCACATTAAAGGGGTTGTCTCAGTACAAAGATTGCTTTTTATGTTAAAGATCTCGCAAAAACAAGTCACTTTGCAATATATGTCCATTAACAGTGTCCTACCTATTCTGAGAATATCCCCTCTTGTATGGGCTGTATCAGCTCCTCAATTTGCTATAGCTACAGACCTGTTTGATCTCCTGATGGGCTGCAAGCACTGGTCGCTATAGCTACAGACCTAGTGTCCTCAGCAGCTCAGTTGTAGCCAGTAAAACCCCTGAATTCAAAAATGAAACAGAAAACAGGACTGAGGTAAGATGAATCGATGCAGTGAGACAACCCCTTAAAGTAGCAGATATTTTTTAAGTGTTTTCCCACAGTAATATACAGCTGGCAGGTAGTGTTTTCTCATGTTTGCGTTCAAGGTTTTAATTAGCATGAAAAGAAGACTGGTTTCTATAGCCAGCTGTGCACTCCATCATTTTTATGGTTCTTAGAATAATTTCACAATAATGTTATTCAAATATGTTCATTGGGTATGGATTGCTTTCATGTTTCCATGCATTTGTAGATCATAGGGTTAGAGATGATAAGTTATTATAGGGCTAACCTAAGTACCTACTTATCATTCTCGGCACACTGATGGTGTGGGTGCAGGGTCTGAGCTCAGTGGGCAGCATATCTAGTTTACTCTGTTGCAATGACCAAGATATGAGATGACATTTATTCCTTTTAATGCCACATTCAGTAGACACTGCACCATCTAAGTGGTTTTATGGAGGGAAGGGGCTTGCGCTGTCACCCCACTGCCGCACCGGAGATGTCAAGTGAGGGTGCCAATGGGTTTCCATGTTAGATGAGGTCTAATGAAAGCCTGCAGGTCTTTTCTCTTTGTACTCATACTAGGTCCTGCAATGGAGTTACGCTGACAGGAAGGATATCCAAAATGTTTGACCCAAGTCTTACAGTTTAAGGACAATGCTACCAAATATTAATGAAATGTATGTAAACTTTTGACTTTGCAGAAAGTAATAGAATACCTTAACAATTTTTCTCTCATGTATTCTGGCATTTTGTCAATATAAAAAAAATAATTTTGTTCCTAATTGACTAAAACGGTAAAGTTTTAGTCTGATTTTCATGTCAGAATAGTTGTAGAAAAAACATGCATATGTGTCTTTGTATATAGGTTATGTAAACTGCTGGTTTCAACTGTATGAATGACTGCGGCGATCACTTGTGGTATATCTGGCACGTGTGAATGGCTGCGGCGATCACTTGTGGTATATCTGGCATGTGTGAATTTCGTGCGGCGATCACTTTGTGGTATCATCAGGCAATGTGTTATATAGGCTGCGGAGATCACTTGTGGTGTATCCAGCACATATGAATGGCTGCGGAGATCACTTGTGGTATATTCAGCATGTATGAATGACTGCAGAGATCACGTGTGGTATATTCAGCACATATGAATGACTGCGGAGATCACTTGTGGTATATTCTGCATGTGTGAATGGCTGCGGTGATCACTTGTGGTATATCTTGCATGTTTGAATGGCTGCGGCGATCACTTGTGGTATATCCTGCATTTATGAATGGCTGTGGAGATCACTTGTGGTATATCCGGCATGTATGAATGGCTGCAGAGATCACTTGTGGTATATTCAGCACATATGGAAATGCATGTGGGATATCACTTGTGTGTATATCCATGCACATATGAATGGCTTGCGGCATCACTGTGTATATTCACATCGTTATGAATGTTGACTGCAGAGATCACGCTTGTATATTCAGCATACATATGAATGGCAGCGGCAATCACATGAGTATATCTGGCATGTGTGAATGGCTGCGGCGATCACTTGTGGTATATCTGGCACATATGAATGGCTGCGGCGATCACTTGTGGTATATCTGGCAGGTGTGAATGGCTGCGGCGATCACTTGTGGTATATCTGGCACATATGAATGGCTGCGGCGATCACTTGTGGTGTATCTAGCACGTGTGAATGGCTGCGGAGATCACTTGTGGTGTATCTAGCACATATGAATGGCTGAGGAGATCACGTGTGGTATATTCAGCACATATGAATGGCTGCGGCGATCACTTGTGGTATATCCGGCATGTGTGAACGGCTGTGGAGATCACTTGTGGTATATTCAGCACATATGAATGGCTGCGGCGATCACTTGTGGTATATCTGGCATGTGTGAATGGCTGCGGCGATCACTTGTGGTATATCTGGCATGTGTGAATGGCTGCTGGGCGACATATTGTTGGTGTATCTGCACATATGAATGGCTGCGGCGATCACTTGTGGTATATCTGGCATGTGTGAATGGCTGCGGCGATCACTTGTGGTGTATCTGGCACATATGAATGGCTGCGGAGATCACTTGTGGTATATCCGGCATGTGTGAATGGCTGCGGCGATCACTTGTGGTGTATCTGGCACATATGAATGGCTGCGGAGATCACTTGAGGTGGTATGCAGCACATATAATGGGCTGAGGAGAATCACTATTGTTGTGTACTAGCACATATGAATGGCTGCGGAGATCACTGTGGTGTATCTAGCACATATGAATGGCTGTGGAGATCACTTGTGGTATATCTGGCATGTGTGAATGGCTGTGTGATCACCTTGCGGACTATCTGGCATGTGTGAATGGCTGCGGAGATCACTTGTGGTATATCCGGCACATATGAATGGCTGTGGAGATCTCTTGTGGTATATTCAACACATATGAATGGCTGTGAAGATTACTTGTGGTATATCCGGCATGTGTAAATGGCTGCGGAGATCACTTGTGGTATATCCAGCACATATGAATGGCTGCGGCAATCACTTGTGGTATATCCGGCATGTGTGAATGGCTGCGGCGATCACTTGTGGTATCTCTGGCACATATGAATGGCTGCGGCGATCACTTGTGGTATATCTGGCATGTGTGAATGGCTGTGGTGATCACTTGTGGTATATCTGGCATGTGTGAATGGCTGCGGAGATCACTTGTGGTATATCCGGCACATATGAATGGCTGTGGAGATCTCTTGTGGTATATTCAACACATATGAATGGCTGTGAAGATTACTTGTGGTATATCCGGCATGTGTGAACGGCTGCGGCGATCACTTGTGGTATATCCAGCACATATGAATGGCTGCGGAGATCACTTGTGGTATATCTGGCACATATGAATGGCTGCGGAGATCACTTGTGGTATATCTGGCATGTGTGAATGGCTGCGGCGATCACTTGTGGTATATCTGGCATGTGTGAATGGCTGCGGCATCACTGTTGTTGTTATATCTCGCATGTGGTTAATGCTGCAGCGTTCACTTGTGTGGTATATCATGGCATGTTAGAATGGCTGCGAGAATCACTTGTGGTATAGGTCCGAGCATGTGTGAATTGCTTGGCTGGAGAATCACGATGTGGTATATCTGGCATGTGTGAATGGCTGTGGGTATCACTTGTGGTATATCCGGCATGTATGAATGGCTGTGGAGATCACTTGTGGTATATCTGGCACGTATGAATGGCTGCAGCAATCACGTTAACGGGGAAGTCATCTGTTGGGACAGCTGCAGTATTTACGAGGTAGGTTATCCTTTTTTCTTCTATTTTTTATCATGCCTCAATGAACTGACAAGCTTTTTTTAGTGTTGGAACACCCATTTAAATGTAAAAAAAAAACTTGGTAAAATCTCATGGCTAAAAGTTTTCTTGCCAAAATATTGTGTAAATGTGCTCTAAAATTTTTGGGAGAAAGGGGTAATAGGAAAAGGGCTTAAAACATCAAAGTCATGGGGGTATTTGACTACTGCCAGTGGAAACTATATTTAACTTACCCCAGCCCAAATTCAATTCACCTCACAATATTGTTTGATGCCTACAATGCGGCTACCTTGCTTCACCAAAAGTCTGATAAATAGCTTTTTTCATGTTTAAGTTGGTGAGCAACTTCTTTTTTCCACAAATGTTGAATAAGTCGGGTTTTATTAGAAACGGCACAGTTTGGCACGGAAGTATGCCTCACTGGCTTGGAGTGTAAGCCAGGTAACCGGAAGTTGAAATTGGTGTGAAGCATTGCATTATACAGTAGTATTCCTTTAATCCTACATTTGGTAGACTCCTATTTCCAGCACAGAACTGCATTGCAATGTGACATTTCAGCAGAAGCAGATTTAAGCTGAGTTCAAAAATCCCCCTTTCTTAATAAAATTTTATTATTTCCGTCATTTATCTTATTCTTGGGGTCTGATGAGGGGGCACTATTTTGGAACCAATAACCCTTTTTAAAATTTAAATGGGGAGCAACAGATTCGGCACGCCATTATTTGTATTTCTACTCTTTTGACTCTTGAACGTAGTGTAAATCCAGCCTGAGTAAAGGAAAGGAAGAAAGTTCATTTAAATTACAAAGTGGGTTCTTGGTTATTTTTTTATTTTCTACATACTCTTACTTAGACCTGATTCACATGTCGGAGATTCTGTTCGGATCCTCCGTCGCAGAGGTGGAACCAGATCCTTTTCACAGTGGACACCAATGGTGCCTGACAGACCCCCATTTGCCACGAAGTAAAATTGACGTGGGAAGTTTGTAAATTAAATATTTTCACCATTCTTCATTATTAAAAATTCGGCACTGTTTTTGTTTTAGCTGCTCCCTTTTGTGACCCTTTTTACAGCTCGTCTCCAGGGGGTAGACCAGGGCGAGAGCTTCTCCTCCTGGGCAGACTGGTCAGACCATCACCCCCTTCCCCTCAGGGACTACTGAGTTTTCAAAAACCCCCCATGCTGTCATTTTTATTCCTGTCGTCTGTGTCCTTATAATTAGTCAAAAAAAGCAAATCTTAAAAAAAATAAACCCAATCAGGTCTGTGCATTTATAAAGAGAAAAAAATCCCCAGGTTTGGTTCCCGCAGGGATTTGAACCAAGGACCTGTGCCTGAGGCAAAAGTTTTTTCCTCGAAACCACTTGTAACTACTCACAGCTCTTACATAAACAGCCCTTTTTTTTGATAAGGGAGGAAAGGCCTGGTGATGTCACCTGCTGGGTCACATGATATGCAATTCAAAACAATTCACACACGCCCCCTTCTGAGCACACAGAGCTGAAGAGCTGGATGCAGGAGGTATGAAATGAGATTGTGGAAAACCCCTTTAACTACAATAGGTTCTGTCAGGTTATTGCCGTGGTGTCTGTTTTAACAGAAAAATACAGAGCAGCATGCCGCCCAATTTTCCCAGTGTTTCCAAACGAATCGGATAGAAGGACCTCCAACTCGGATGTGACCTGGGTCTAAGGTGATGTCCTTTTGTTATAGCATCACATCTACAGGATACTTCTGTTGGAGTAACTTTGATATAATTTATTACTGTAAACTTTATGGCTTATTGACCTTCTTTAACAGGCCCTGTATAGAAATGATATGCCCGCAGTATTTATCACCTCACCCACTTCATCCTCCCCCCACCCCTTCCATTTCCTTTCTGTCCTGGTTTAGTCCAGTTATGAGATATTTATACTTTTTTATGTCTTAAATTTCCTGTATTAAAGTTTTGAATATATGTAAAAAATATTCTAGTAGAATATATTCAGCTGGTTTTTTAAAGGTCGTCCAACTCTACAAGTAAACATTATAGGCCTCATGTATGAAAAGAAGACTGACTTTGTTGCCCATAGCAACCGATCAGAGCTCAGCTTTAATTTTTTTCAGAGCACTATATGAAATCAAAGGGGAGCTCTGATTGGTTGCTTAGGGCAACAAAGAAAGTCTTACACTTAGACAGTTTTCATACATGTGACCCTTTCAATCAAATTCTTATAGTTCAGAATATTTGATCATTTGTTACCTCATTGATGAGTCCAGTTGGTGGTCCAAGTTAATATCCCACTATACTTGTACTAGCGACCACTGCTACTTAGATACAGCTCTTCTATTGGCCACCATGTGTGTGAATGGGGAAGAGGAAGACCCAGTCGCCAGGGCAGATCATCTAGTTGGAGTATTGGTTTTGTCCAGGCCTGAGATATATATTATATGTCCTGTATTTTAATATCTTGTCAGTCCCTGCTATGTGGGGCTTTCCATTCCCTAAGAAAAACTAATTGGCAGCTTCTGTTTTCTTCTACTTTCATTGGGTATATTACACTGCAGTCACTGATTGGTTGCAGCAGTCACGTGTCACTCAATTACATCACTGTAACATAAGTAGAGGCATGTGACTGCTGCAGCCAATCAGTGGCTGCAGTATGACGTCCTCATTTGAAAGTAGAAGAAAGAAAACAGAAGCTGTCTTAGTATTTTTTATTTTTTAGGAAATGGCAAAACGACCCCTTTAATATCTGATTAAGTCACTAGGACTAATTTAATGGGCTTCCAGTTACCATATGTCTTTGAGCCACCAGTGTACATTGAAGTTACCCAAGCAATCATGGCGACCATTCAGTGTCATATTCTATAGCTATAATACTACAGTGATCTGCAGCCTGTGACTCTCCCAGAATGTGCAGCTTTTAATGTTTTACGTTTTTTTTTTTCTCCACAGTTTCTAAATGAGCACAAGAAAGTGTAAAGAAGGGAGCAAAGGAACATAGAGCAGTCATCATGAAGCTGTATGTGTTTCTGGTGAACACGGGAATCACCCTTACATTTGACACCGAGCTTGCAGTTCAAATGTAAGAACATATTTAAACTGTGCGTTTATAGGAGTATACAATTAAAGAGAAAGGGGCATAACACAGGAAATGACATCATATTGTTTTGTCTAAACATGAGTCCGTGTTCTTATTTATCTAAAACTGATCACAATGTGTAAAAATATACTCCGGCTATATAATCAATTATTGAAGATGTTCCAGCATCTTTAAAAGGCAAAATGTTTATTCAAAATCATTGATAAAATCTATAAGGGTATGTTCACACGCTGAACTGCAGTACGTACAGTACGCGCTGCAGTATATTGTGTGTTTCGGGAGCTCGCGCTAACTAGTGCGTATTCCCGCCGGCCCCATTGACATTCATTGCTCGCGGCACGTATTTGCTGCAAGTAATTGAAATGTGACTTATCTCCCCCGCGCGTACAGTACGATTGTATTGTAGGAGCCGGGAGAGGAGGTGTAATCCATAGTTCTCTACGAGAACTATGGATTGCCGTAATTTTGGTGCGCATCTCGCTCGTATTAGGGCGCAAATACGCGGTGAAATGTGAGCCGAAATTATCCCGTGTGAACATACCCTAAGACAGGACATGACAAACGAAGCAGGAGCTGACCCGTTTCAGGTGCCGTGCACCCTTCATTATAGCTATATAATTGCCCTAGATTAAGATGTCAGTCATAAAACTAGCTTATGTGCATTCTACAATGGTACGAACCCAATGTGCTGACTCACAAGATGGCAGGATCTCCACTGCGCATGTCTTTCTTGGCGCAGCAAGACCTGTACACTGGTGTGCGCATGTCTTTGGATACCGCATAGAATAGATAGAACAGATCACTACATTATGCTCTGAGCATGTAGCGAATTGAAGAACTAAATCAATGTATGAAATAAACGTATCTATTGTAGAAAGATATAACTTTCTATGAGGCCGTATTACGTAATTTAGTTTCATATAAAAGCGAAGACAAGTAAGTAGTACGTTCTTATTTTTCAACAATAAAAGTGAAACGCTGTTTGTCACTGTTAGGCTATGTTCACACGGGTTAAATTGGGGCGCATTTCACCACATATTTTGCGGTCTACTGCGCTCAAATACGAACGAAATGCGCCCCAGTCATTACGGTAATCCACAGTTCTCATAGAGAACTATGGATTACGCCTCCTCTCCCCGGGCGTACAATTCGATGCGCGGGGGGATAAGTGACATGTCAATTACTAGCAGTGATTATGTGCCGCTAGTAATTAATGTCTATGGGGCTGGCAGGGTGCCGGCCCCCCCCCCCCGCCCCGTGGGAGAACGCGCGAGCTCCCGAAGTCCCGGTGTAAATGCGGGTCGTACTTACGCCTCGCAATTATGCTGTGTGAACTTAGCCTTACATAAAAAGTATTTATCTTTTCTATAATGCTTTCATCTACACTATGTAGCTAACCTTTAGTACACTTTATTAGTGTTGGGAAACATTTTTAATGATAATAATTGTACAGAATAATTATTCATATAGTCCCAATTATTATTGATAGTATGTCATTTGTAAACGTAATTGCTGAAACAATAATTTTTGAATAAGGGGCCGTTCACACAGCGGTTTTGGATCCGAAAATCGCATCCAAAAACGCAGTGGTAATCGGATCCAACATGTATCCACCACGCAGCTGCGTGTTTGGATGCGTGTCGGATGCAACAGAATCGCACTCTATAGTTTAAAATAGGGCTCCTGCTGCGTCTTTCGGACTAAGTATTGACGTGTCAATTCTTGGAACGGATCCGAAAGACGCAGCGAGACGCATCAGCGATTACTCGTGTGAATGCCGTTGCGTGTTTCATATTAAAAGCAATGTAAATCACATTGCTATTTGTTGTTTGGGTCCATTTGGGGTCCGACAGACGGATCCAAACACATATCTAAAAGCGTATGTTCACGCGGACACAACACGCCATGTGAACATACCCTAAGGAATATTTGGATATATTAAAATGATAAATGTGGCAGCTTTCTGGGCAAAAACATCACATATTTCTAAATACTGTATGTTTATGCATAATATAAGAAAAAACTGCAAGTGCTTGGATCAGACACTTTGAAGTTGTTAAAAAGTGGCAAGTAAAATAATAGTAATGAAAAAAAAATGGGAATGTAAAATAAAGTCGTTGAGATTCGGCCAGTTTAATCCATACATTCTTGGGCCTCATTTAAACCATAAGGAGACAGAGAGTGGAGTCAGAAAATCCAGTAACACTTCCCAGTTTCGAAGTTTTTGAAATCTATTTGTAACGTTTTCATAGATTCGTTCTATGGGGCAAACGTTATAGCAAGAAGTATCTCCATTGTGCTCTTCTTTTATGTGGCGTGACAAGCTGTGTTTTAAAAAGCCTTTCTTTATATTGTATTGATGGACATTCAGGGCGACATATAGGATTTTTGGTGCCCAGGTGCCATTTTTTTTGTGCTCATTAATAGTGTAGAATGCGCCTAAATCTATGAACCTGTTCTACTGCGGGTCATAGATTTAGCGCTTTCTAGCTACTAAGCGACAATTTTGGCTCAGGTAAACCACTTTTAAAGTGGTCCACTTGTTCCAGCAATAATGCGCCTATGCGCCATTCAAAAGTCATTCATGTGTAGCTTCGTACAGTTGTAGCACGACAGGCCTCCAGCATGTCCCCAGTTCTCAGGCGCATTAAAAAGTGCTGCAAGCACTTTGTTATGCGCCTAATATTGGAGTGCGCCTGATTATAAATATAGCGAACAGGGCTGCGCCAGTTTTCGGGCTGAAAAGACACCAGACTTTTGGCACAGCCCTGTACATACATGTTGCCGTTAGTCTCATTGATAATTTGGTGGTGGTTCGGCCAACATCTTGCTAATTACAGGAGCACTGTATTGAATAAACAACAAAAGATGAGGAACAAGTGAGATGGGATTGAATTTGAAAAGTTTCCTTTGTGACTGAAGATGAAAACGAGTCACAAGTAATAATTTCTTAGCAACATTTGCAGGTGGCATAACCACATTTAAAAGAGCCCTTTTTGAGGTTTCAATTAACTTTTTAGGTTGATGTTGTCAAAGTCGAGAAGGAGCTAACACATTTTTTAAAGTTGTAGGTTTTCTATATGTAATTCTAAGATAGTGTAGACTCTATAATAGGGTCTAATTCCAAAATACTCCAAAATATTTTTGAAATCATTATGTTGTGTATGAAATGTGGTTATAAACTTGTTTTGATAATGTAAAGAATGTGGAATTTTGCATTCTTGTTTGATTTGTGTACATTGATTTTGTGTAAAGCTTTTTCAATAAGAGGTCTCTGGAAGCCTTTTTCTATAAATTTTTTGATAATTTTTTCCATTTGTTCAGCATAATGTATCTCTTGCGAATACATCGAAATTGACTAAAGACTATCTTTCCCCTTCACTTTAAATAGTGACTACTTTCAAAGTGGAGATACCCATTTGAGGCTACAGTTTTAAAATGTGTCTTTGATTATATAATGTTTTCAAAATGATAAAGTGTAAGGTCCAAGAAATCAATGGTATCTCTATCCACAGACATGGGGAATTTTACATTGTAAGAGTTAGAGTTTAAATAAAGAAGGAACTGATCGGCTTCTATTTCTGAGCCCTTCCAAATGAACAGAAGATCATCAATATATCATTTGTCCCCATCGCAGTACCAACCTGTTGATGGTAATGGGCCCCCTTGTAGGAAAAAGAGGGAGCACCTTCCCCTATATATCACAGAACTCAGCTTCTCTCCTCTATCATCTTAAAAAACCCTCCCCCACATAAACCGTATATCACAGAGCTCAGCTTCCTCTCCTCTATCATATTACCTAATATTTCACTATATCTCAGTTCTTTCCTCTCTATCATATAACCCTATATTTCACTGAGCTCAGCTTCTCTCCTCTATCATATAACCCTATATAGCACAGAGCTCAGCTTCTCTTCCTCTCATATAACCCTATATATCACAGAGCTCAGCTTCTCTCCCTGCCTAAAGGCATGCTAACTTTCAGCAAATAAGGCTTACTCATTGTGTAATGAGAACTTTTGCAGTTTTTGGATGTACAATTGTGCCTCACTATATTACGGTTCACTTTTTGCGGCATCACTGTATCGCAGGTTTTTTAAAAAAATATATCTATCTGGACCTAATCCTGTATCAGAGTTTTTGCTATATCACGTGATTTTGCAGTATGGAATGGAAGGCAACCAACCACAGCACTGTGTTCTGTATACTGGACGCTGATTGATTAAGAGCATATGAAGTGTTAAGTGTAGGAAAGGTTTATAAAGCATTAAAATATATATATAATTAATAAAATAAATATAACGCTGCTATTTCGCAGATTTTCACCTATCACGGGGTCTCTAGAACATAACTCCTGCGATAGGTGAGGGATCACTTTATTATAATTTTTTTTTTTATCTATCAATCCTTCAAGATTTTTGTTTGCTGTCATTATTTGGAATCTTTTATTGTTAAAGGGAACCTGTCAGGTCGTTTATAATTCCTTCAAACAGAAAAAATAAGTGCAAACCTCTAAAGTATAACCTTTAACCCCTTAACGACCTTGGATGTATGCATACGTCCAGGTCGTTTGGGGGTTCACGCATCTGGATGTATGCATACGTCCTGAGGATCGCGCAAACTCTGCTTTAGATCGGCGCGGGATGTCAGCTATATATTACAGCTGACATCCCACAGCTTCGGCCCCGACCCAAGATCGCTCTGGGGGCAGGGGGCCCGGTTAACCCCTTCATTATCGCGACCATCGTGTCGCAATAATTAAGAGTGCCGATGTAGGAGCGATCTACTCCTGCGTCTCTGTCGATGGCAGCAACTGCACGGATCGCGCGATCCATGCAGCTCCTGCCTTCTGACAGACAGCACGGAAGGCATAGAATGCCTTCCGGGTTGTCTGTGACGTCACGATGCCCGGCCGTGCCCTGTGGGCATGGCCCGGCATCGTGACTGACAGTTACCATAGGAACCAGTACACAGCCACAAGCTATGTACTAATTCCTATTCAATGAGGGATCTGAAGATCTCTCATTCAAATCCCCTGTGGGGAAAAGTAAAAAAAAAGTGAAAACAAGTAAAACACAAACACGAAAAATAAAATAAAAATACGTACACCGCCCTTTTCCCCTTTACAAACGCCAATCGCCCCCAAAAAGAGCAAAAGTAAATAAAGTACCCATATTTGGTATCGCCGTGTGAGTAACGACCTGCCCTATAAATCTTTCATTCTAATTAACCTTTAAATTTAACGCCTTAAAAAAAAAAAAAAAAAAAATCACATTATTAAGATTTTTGTTCATACCAAAGCACATAAAATGGAATAAAAAGCGATCAAAAACTCCTATAAACGCCAAAGTTGTACTAATAAAAACGTCAGTTCATCCTGCAAAAAAAAAAGACCTTACACAGTCTGTATACAGAAAAATAACAACTGTATGGCTCTCAGAAGATAGCGATACATAAATATTGTTTTACACACTAAAAACACTTTCCTTTTTCCTTTAAAGTGCTTCAATATAAAAAAAAACTATATAAACAGGATATCGCCGTAATCGTATCGACACAAAGAGTAAAGCTAACTCATCACGGATACTGCATGGTGAGCGCTGTTAAAAATAAAAATAAAAAACACTACTAGGATTGCAGATTTTCTTCACCCTGCCTTCCAAAAAATTGATTTAAAAGCGATCAAAAAGCCTTGTCCCCCCAAAAATGATACCAATAAAAATGTTAACTCATCCCGCAAAAAAAAGTCCCTGCACAGCTCCAAACACAGAAAAATTAAAAAGTTATGCCTCTTAGTCTATGGCGATGCAAAAACGTATTTTCCTGGTTGACTAAAAGTGTTTTTATTGTGTAAAAGCAGTTAAACATAAAAAAAAATACAAATTGGGTATCGCTGTAATCGTATTGATCTGCTGAGTAAAGCTAGCATGTCATATATACCGTACAGTGACCGCTATAAAAAATAAAAAACACTACCAAGATTGCTGTATTTTGTTCAAAATGTCTCACAAAAACCTTAATAAAAAGTGAACATAGCATCATATGCACCCCATGATGTTACCAATAAAAACATCAACTCATCCCACAAAAAACAAGCCCATAATCAGTTCCGTACACAGAAAAATAAAAATGTTATGGCTGTCAGAATAGGACAACTTAAAAACGCAATTTTTATAGACATATTTCTGTTGTGTAAAAGCAATAAAACAGAAAAAACTATATAGAATCTATATAATTGTAATGGTACCGACCCCCATAGTAAAGTTTTCCTGTCATTTACACTGCACGGCGAACATTGTAAAATTGAAATCCAAAAACAATGGCGGAACTGCTTTTTTCCCCCCCATTTTCATGGCCCAATGCTAAAAAAAACCTATGGAACACCTGTGCACCCATAATGCACAGTATACCCCTAGATGAGATCCCTGAGGGCTGTTGAATCCAAACTGGGGCGACTTCTGGAATGTTACACTTGTTCACCTACTTTGGGGGCTTTGCGTTCCAAAAGCTAAAGAGCGCTCCCTCCCTTGTACGCTCTGACATGCTCCCAAAAAGCAGTTTACACCCACATGTACGGTATTGCCGAACTTGGAGGAAATGGCTTAACAAAATTTTTTTTTTTCCCTAGGATTCCTTGTAAATATGAAACATTTTAAGCTAAAATTGCAGATTGTTGGAAATTTTTTTTTTTTAAATTTTCACAGCCTAATGCTAAAAAAATGTGGGAATCACCTGTGGGGTCTATATACTCACTGCACCCCTGAATTTATTCCTTAAGGGGTGTAGTTTCCAATATGGGGTCTTGTAGGGGTGTTTATTAAGTTTTAGCACCTTATGGTGTCCTTAAGCCTGAAATGGCACCTAAATAAAATCGTATTGAAAATGAGAACCCAGAGTCCAGTAGGTGCTCCTCCTATTCTGAGGCTTGTGGTTGAGCCAAATAGTGCACTAGGGCCACATATGGAATATCTCTGAAAACGGCAGACATGGGAGAATTGATATTACGTTGCATTTACCTAGTCACATTTACCGTATTCCAGTGAATAATGGATAAATATTGAAAATCTGCAAAAATAGTGAAATTTTGAAATTTCACCTCCATTTTGCTTTCATTTCTGTGAAATACCTAAAGGGTTAACAAACTTCCTAAACACTGTTGTAAATTCTTCAAGGGGTCTAGTTTCTTAGATGGAGTCATTTGTGGGGGTATCTAACATGCAGGCCCATCAAAGCCACATCAGAACTGGACTGGTCCCTAAAAAAAATGTATATTGCAAATTTTCTTGAAAATGTGAGAAATTACTACTAAATTTCTAAGCCCTCTGTCGTAAAAAAAAATAATAATTAAAAAAATTATGCCAACCTATAGTGGACATATGGTAGATGCTAGTTATAAACTATTTTGTGGTGAATAATTATCTGTCTTGCACGCAGAAATTTTGGAACTTTCAAAATGACAAATTTTTCCAAATTTTCACGAAATTTTGATATTTTTCAAAAACAAACAAGGATTGTATGGATCAAAATGTCTTACTAACTTAAAGCACAATGTGTCACGAGAAAACAGTCTCTGAATCACATGGATAGGTAAAAGTGCCAAAAAGTTATTCACATAAAGTGACTCATGTCAGATTTAAAAAATAGGGCTTTGTCAGGAAGGCCAAAACTGGCTGGGTCCTTAAGGGGTTAATAAATTGATTAAAATGTATGTGCTCCAAACAGCATGCACAATACACGTAAATCCATAAATGTTTTAGGACAAACTATACAAACTATATAATCAATTTATTAAAGGTTATTTTTTACAGGTTTGGACATATTTTTTTCTGTTTGAAGTATTTCATTATTCCTTCCTCATAATTGTATCTTGGAAAAGATTGGGTTTTCATGGTTTATTATTCCCTATCAGAGAGCTGGATGTGATAGAGGGAGAGATTCCGAGCTCTGTGATATATAGGGTTATATATTTTGATGCTAAATTTGAGTAAAAAGCAAATTATATCTTTAAAGTGAAACTGAAAGTGCTGCTGTTCCCGCCCCCATTTAGTGATTGACAGTTTGCTCTGTATACACACTGATATGCTGTCAATCATTTTGGTAGTGTCAGCAGTATTTACAGTGTCTCTTAAGGATTTGCTCTGCTTTTTACCTTAGAAATCCTGTTTCAAATCGTATAAACCTAGTTATCAGAGAGCTCAGCTTCTCTCCCTCTCTCACATCCTGCTCTCAGATAGGGCAGCATAAACCCCTGGACAGATTTACTTTAACTCCCAAAAGAAGTAAGGATCTTTTTACACAAACAGATTTTCTAGCTTTAAAAGGGTTGTCTCACTTCAGACATTGATGGCATACTGCTAGGATGAGCCATCAGTATCAGATAAGTGCGGATCCCAGTCCAGGGCTGTGGAGTCGGAAAGCCAAAGCCCCGACTCCTCAATTTCCCTAACTCTGACTCCTGACTCGGACTCTCGCTCCTTCATACATGGCGCATGTTTAAGTGATTACTTTACACTAGTACAATGGTAACATCCGTCTTTTTATCATCTTATGGTACAATAATCAAGCTATTTATGTAGAACAGACACTGACAAGGAAAATGGTAACAATGTTTTGAACATTTGACTTTCAGGCTTCATATCTTCCCATCTAGTACAGCTTTGTACATGAGGCTACCATCATTTTATAGACAAACATCTTGGCTATCTTATACATAAATTTGACTTGCAAATATTTTGCATCTGCTTAGCTCTGCAGATTCTTGTCATGTAACTGCATTGTTACTATTTTGCTCCTAAAAATCTAAATATTATTTTTTATTATTTTGTTAGTATTTGGTAAATCCACCTTTGGCTTTCAGCACTACCTGAATCCTTCTGGGCTCTGGATCAGATTCAAGCATGTCTTGACCAAAATCTGGTCCCAGGTCTCTTCTACATGTTTCCAATGTTGGTACATACTGGACTTGGGTACGAATACAACTTTTTCTTCAACTCTACCCACAAATGTTCGATTTGGTTGTGGTCTGGGGACTGTGGAGTCCGATCCAGCAACTCTACTTCATTGTTATTGAACCATTCCTTCTCCAACCTTAACGTCTGCTTCAGGTCGTTGTCCTGCTGGAACACTATGTCGTCCTTTTCATACCTATAGTACTTGAATATATGAAGTAACTCATCTTATAGGATACTCACAAATAGCTCAACATTGAGATCAACATTGATCCTGTGTTTCCAATCTTCCATTTTTTGTACTTTTTTCGAAACTTGAGCCAATGCCTCTTATGATGAGATTGAACTCGAGGCTTCTTCACCTTTTTTCGGGCCATCATTCCAGACCTGTGTAATGCGTGTTGCCCGATGCTTGCATGGACGTCTGTGATCTCACTCTTACGAAGCATACGAGCCACTTCCACTGCCGTGTCTGTTACGTTAGAGCCGATAGACCTTGTGATGAGCCGGCTTGTTGACTCGGATATTTCCCCTGGGCGTTCATCTCTTGGCTTTTGAATGGATGGATGGACTTCATTTCATATTCTTCCAGCTGTCATGGCCTCACATGATGCAGTTTGGCAATTTTCTTGGCCGAGAGACGCCATCAATGAGCTGGATGATGCTGTTTCTCTTTTCTTGGGAAATCTTCTTCATAGCTGCTCGAACCACTGACCTTTCGCTTGGGAATCAGCCTAATAACACACTGAGCTATTAGGGAATGTGAGAACAGGTAGTTTGCAGTATACAAGAAGAAAAAAATTGTCCCACCACCAGATGCAAATAGTAACAATGCAGTTAAATGACAAGAACCTGCATAACTAAGCATATGCTGAATAGTTGAGGGTCAAAGTTATGTGTGAGATACCCAAGATGATTGACTATAAAATGATGGTAGTCTCACGTTTAAAGCTGTAGTGGATGGTGAGATATGGAGCCTGAAAGTCAAAAGTTCAAAACATTGTTACTCTTTTGCTTGGCGGTGTTAAATATATTTATTGGATATGACTTTAGAACACAAAAAACTTAAAAAATTGTAAATATGCAAAATTCTGCAGTAAGTGGGGAAAAAGCAGTTTTCAACAAAAACACCCTGAATAACATTTGTGGAGTCTATGAATTTGTTCTGAGAAATTGTATCGCCTCCATCAGATCCTTCATAGATGACCTCAAATCTGGTCTCATGAACGGTTGAACTTTTCTACTTCTTTGAGAGCAAGTGAAAAATTTTGCTGAAATCTGGTCAATCTGTTTGCTATGGGAGTGGAATTGTTTTCCCCTGCAATAACGCTTTGCCTGCTCAATGTCATCCAAATACTTTTCAAAATTAAATTCCTCATCTGATGAGGCTGAAGATTTGGGAGCAGTAGCACTGGCAAGACCCAATTCCTCTTGCTCTTGGCACTGCATTGAACGAACGGTACCAATTTATTATATATTTTTGGAGTCTGAGTTGGTCCATTTTATAACGACTCCGACTCCACCAACATGAGCACCGACTCCATGACTCCATAGCCCTGGGTCCCACACACCCCTCAGCAAAGAGGTAGTCAGGACTCTCCCATTGAAATAAATCTAGTACAGCCGAGCGGCCATACAAGTCTGAAGTGAGTACCCCCTTAATGAGCGGCAATATAGGAAGTTAATCGTCACTCGTCACTTTAATTTTTAGAGGGCAAATGGAGCGGGCTAATTTATTGAAGACTTATTTTTGTTATTTGTTCAGACACCTTTGCTTATAGTCATATATGTAAGTTGGCAGCATGTCCCATGTTTACACAAGGAGATGTGCCTGAAGTAAAACGTGTGATCAGCCGATGTATGAGCGTTTGCTTAGTCATTGGCTGATCACAGGGCCTTTTCTCACTTCATATTTATTGTGATATATTATTTAGTCATTTCTCCCTCTAAGTAGAAGGTCCCTAAGAAGTCTGTCCTGGTCATATCAGGGTCACAGTGATGCATGGCATTTTTACATTGCAGTTATTGGAGCTTTGTTCTGCAGAATTTTTTTTTGGCCTTTGGCAGATAATGGGATTTGGTAGATAGATTTATCATATCCACCAGGAAACAGTCACTGCTATTGCCATGTGAAAAGACCTTAAAATGAAGCAATCCGTCAGTGGTGCTGTTTCTTCCTAAAAACTTTTATCCTTTGCACAAGTTTCCCTTCAACTTAAGTCACTTCTTGGCATTCATTTAAAGATTGCCTCTTAAAGGATAGGCTATGCCATTGAGGTCTGAAAGGTGTAGGTCCCAGTTCTGGGAATTGCATCTATTTTGGGAAATCTCTGAAAATGTCGTCCCAGAATAGAGAGCTGGCCGTGCTTGTGCATTCTGTTCTTATGAGAGTTCAGAGTACAGGTGAGCGCCGTGTTTAGCTGTACTCTGAATTCGAATAGAATAGAAAGTCATAGGCAAGCGTGACCAAGTCTCCATTCTCAACCAACACTTTCGGGGCCCGTTCCCAAAATAGGTGCAGGTCCTAAGTGGGACCTAACCTGTCAGACTTTGATGGCATATCCTGTCAATAAGCCATCAAAGCCATTTGAGGGAACACCCCATTAAAGGGGTTTTCTCATCACTGGCTTTTGCAGACTTGAGTTGTTTCCGTCTGTTCAAATCCAGAGACGAGTCTCTCCTCCCAGTAGGCGTGTCTTCCCTCACTGAAGACTGGTGACCTTACCATTCTGTGTGAGCATTGGAAGGGAGAGGATGTCACAGCTCTGCAGACCTCCTGTGATGGTCAGTTCTCATGCCTGCAGAGCTGTCAACTCCCTAAACAAGCTCCTTGTAACCAGAACGCCTGCATTGCTGTAAGCAGCTATAAATACAGCCTGAACTGATGAAACAAATGTGAGAAATGCACTCTGTTCCCCCTTCTGTTATCAGGCAGAAGGTAGAGGGGAACAGAATGTATAAAGCTGTGTTATATGGGGGGAGCAGAATATAAGGCTGTGTTACATGAGGTGATAGTGACTCTAGCAGCCAGAGACTCAGTAATTGAACAGATCCTTCACATAGAGCTGGGACATGAGCAGAGAGGAGCTCAGGCAGCTTTTATTACAGTCAGCACCCAGCACAGAAAGCTGTTTCACTTTTATTTTCCACAGCTCAGAGGGGAGTAAGCACAGAGTGCAGGCAACCAATCACAGGACAAAGGGCGTGTCCCGAAAGGCTGAATGAAATTTCAGTCAGACAATCACAGAAAAGGGGGCGTGGCCTGACCTCAGGTTGCAGTTTTAGGTGTAGAACACACAGAATAGCTCATATCTGCTATACTAAATGATTTAGGTGATGCAAACCAATAGCAAAAGTGCTTATGTCCCCATCATTAGAGATATGATCTTTGTAGCGAGAAATCCCCGTTAACTCTTTGCCTTTAGAAAGGTTTATCACTGGACAAACCTACTGTAACAGTCCCACAGCCCAGTAACTACATGTGGATAAAGCCACGCCCTCATGGGCTGACAAAGGTGACACGAGTTTGGCAGTAAGATCACTGTTTCACCAGCAAATTTGTGTGGCCATTGGTGGGACCTGTGGAACCATCAGATCCTACCCCAATTACTTATTTATTAATAATTTACATGTATGTATATAATTTACATATACCTTAATTACTTTCACTTTCAGTTTGAAAAACATCAGAGAGAAATGAGCACAGAGAGTGCAGGCAGCTAATCACAACACAGGGTGCATGTACCGACCAGTGGGTTGAACTAAATATCAGACTGCCAATCGCAGCAAAGAGGGCATGACCGGACTTCCCAGGCTGCAGTTTTAGGTGTAGAACACACAGATTAGCTCATAGCTGCTATACTAAATGATTACGGTAATACAAACCAATAGCAGAAGTGCTTATTTTTACTGTCCCCACCATTACAGATATGATCTTTGTAGCGAGAAAACCCCTTTAATGCATGCATTGCAGGTATCCGTCGGAGTGACGTAAAAAGGTACCCCGACAGATATCGCAAAGCCGCCGTGTCAGCCCCATTGAGGATAATAGAACAGATGTAGCCCTGTTATGTTTGCTCTATGTCCCAGCGCATACTCTTCTTTTAGGGACTCAATAGTGTAGTAGACGTATGCCGCCAGGAAAAATAGCAAACATAACCTGCGCATGCCTACGTCTGCTCTATAGGCCTCTATGGGTTCGCAGCAGCTGCATTGCAGTATCTTCCGGGGTGCTTTTTTCATGGTACCCCAACAGATACCTGCAACGTATGCATTAATGTAGTATGAACCCACCCTAATATTGATGACTCACCCTCAACATAGGCTTCATTGGCTATCAATATTAAAACCACTACTGCATTTACTTGTAACATAAAAAAATTATGTTATGGGCTGTTCACTCAGCATATTGTCCTCCATTGCAGGTAATTATGAATAAAGGCACCGCAATGAATACACCGGCAAATCTGCAGAGGGCCCATAGAGAAGAATAGAGCAAATGTCTCTATGAACATAGTTACATAATACGGTTGAAAAAAGGGTGGGGAAAATGTGGGTGAAGGGAGGGAGATAAGGAATTTTTTAAGCTTAGTTTCCCCAACTGATCAAGGCTTTGAAACCCATAAGGCAAGAACCAATCTGCTCCAAGGAAGATTTCACTTCTGATCCTAGAGTTGCCATCAGACTGGATCCAGATATTTTATATGGCTACATACATATTAATATTCTTTAGTTTCAGGTAGTTATCAAAGCCTTTATTGAAACTCGCAACTGTTCCTGCTGTGACCAGCTCCTTGAGCATGCTATTCTACAGATTCACAGTTCTCACAGTGAAGAAGGCTTTTCTCCTCTGGAGATTGAATCTTTTTTTCTCCAGATGAAGGGAATGTCCCCTTGTCTTTTGAGGGGGCTTTACATGAAATAGTTTTTCTCCATACTTTTTGCAGGGACCATTTATATAATTATAAATTAATCATGTCTCCCTGAAGTCGTCTTTTCTCAAGGCTAAATAAGTTTAATTATTTTAACCTCTCCTCATAACCAAGATGCTCCATTCCCCTTATAAGTTTGGTTGCTCCTCTATGCACTTTCTCTCGCTCCACTGCATCCTTCCTATAAACTGGAGTCCAGAACTGAAGAGCATTTTCCAAGTGAGGCCGCCCCAATGCTTTATATAGCAGTAATATTACATCCCTCTTCCATACATTTGCTGTATTACCCGGTGGTATACACAATTTGTATGCTGGACATAAAAGCGTAAAAGACCATGCTTTTGTATCCTGCAGATATAGCGTATATCTCCAGCGAATGGAGCAAATCCATCCAAAAGAGATGGATACCTAAAATAGAGCACAAAATAACATATGAATGGCACCTTATTGTTACGAAATGAAAACTGGAATTTCACTTACTTGGATCAAGCTGCATGTCTAGAAGCAATTTACTCAGTAATAGTAGAGAAGACATACCTAACTGTTCAAGCTTAACTGATAAAGGCAGTATTGCACAACTATAGCTTGGAGACATAAGATAGCAAAGATAAAAGGGATCGTCACTACATAAAGACGTGATAAAACCTAGAGATGGAATTGAGCTGATTCCATCATTGTTCTCACTCAGTTTTTATACTTTTACTGTTCACAAGCACGGCAGCAGAGGCTTCAGTCTGATTAGTATATCTTTCCGGAATCATAAGCAAGGCCGTCTTAACAGCATTATGGGCCCCTGGGCAAACTATTAAACTACATCACATCAAGCCACACCTCTAACAATGCCCAAATATGACACCCTATCAGACCACACCTCTAACCATGCCCAAATATGACACCCCATCAGGCCACACCTCTATCCATGCCCAAATATGACAACCCATCAGGTCACACCTCTAACCAAACCCAAATATGAGACCCCATCAGGTCACACCTCTCACCATGCCCACACATAACACCCCACCAGGCCACACCTCTAACCACACCCAAATATGACAACCCATCAGGTCACACCTCTAACCATGCCCACACATAACACTCCACCAGGCCACACCTCTAACCACACCCAAATATGACACTCCATCAGGTCACACCTCTAACCATGCCCACACATAACACCCCACCAGGCCACACCTCTAACCACATCCAAATATGAAACGCCATCAGGTGACACCTCTAACCACTCCCAAATATGACACCCAATCAGGCCACACCTCTAACCATGGCCAAATATGACAGCCTATCAGGTCACATCTCTAACCACGTCCAAATATGACACCCCATCAGGCCACATCTCTAACCACATCCAAATATGACACCCCATCAGGTCACACCTCTAACCACATCCAAATATGACACCCCATCAGGCCACATCTCTAACCACGCCCAAATATGACACCCCATCAGGCAACACCTCTAACCATATAGACATAGGTTTACTGTTTATCCTTAGGCTATGTTCACACGGCTTAACTGCGGGACGTAATTACGCCCCGCAATTACGCCCCGCAATTACGCCCCGCAATTACGCCGTGTGGACGGGGGCGGGAGAGGGGCAGTGAGCGGGTAGCCGGCACTTTGCCGGCCTATTGACTTGCATTACCAGCGGCGTGGATACGCCGCTGGTAATTCACATGTCACTTATCTCCCCGCCCGGCGGATTCGCCGAGCAGGGAGAGGAGACGTAATCCATAGTTCTCTATGAGAACTGTGGATTACCGTAATGAATGGGCCGTTTTAAGCCCGTAATTTGCGCACTTTAGCGCGTAATTACGGACCGAAATACGGCCCATTTTAGGCCGTGTGAACATGGCCTTAGGATTTCTCCATTATAGGTTCTTATTTTTTGGGCTTTCTCACATAACCCCTTTAAGCACACTCCGTCATACCCTGTTTCCTCCAGTAGACTAGCACCAAAAGAGTGGCTGTTTTTAATCAGAACACAATATAGCTGGGACCCTCATGCCCTGAATACTGTGGAGGACTGGAAAGACACCGAGAGGAGAGGTTCTTTGTTTAGTGTAGGTCCCCAGCAGAGATCCCCTTGCTGCTGGTGGATTGGCCCTCACAGTTTGGATCAAAAATGTGCACTTAGAGCCTCAGATATACTCACTATATGTAGTAGTAATGCTCTATGAAATAACCTTTCTCTTGGCGTTTGCAGAGTGCTGCTGGTCTATTTCTGTGTAGAGGTGCCAGGTCTAAAACGCTGAATCTATTTAAAATAATACATATATTAAATACATACAATTAGCTATAAACCAGTTGACACCTTGAAATGATGGTTATACAGTTACCAAATAACACCACTGTGCGAAGAACAAATATTTTCACTATACCTGGGGCTCCTATGCTTCTAAGGTCCCTGGGCAATTGCCTAGTGTGCACAATGGATAATACAGAACTGATTGTTGTGTTTTTAAGTAACTGTCCCATTTTTCTGTGATTATTCTGTTTTTGTAATTTACTAGTAAGGTTAGAACACCTACCTCGCGAGCAGACGCAGAATATAGAGCTGGCCACGTTTTGTATAACTCTCTATTCTGTTTTATGGGAGTTCTGAGTACAGCCGAACACACCGCTCACTTATATTCAGAACTCCCATAGAAGAGAATGGAGAGTCAGGTGCATATGCAACCGTCTCTCCATTCTGAGCTAACTATTTTGGAGATAGGTCCCAGAGGTGGGACCCGCACCTATCATACTTGGATGGCATATTCCATTGATATGCCATCAAAGTGCTTTGTGGGAACAGCCCTATAAGAATCAGCTAGCTGTCACAGTGTAGTATGTTTAGCATACTGTTGCTGTCCACTAGTTAAAGCATAGGATATAGTGAATTAATGTAAGGCAAGTAGAATACATCCCATAGAAGATAGGTGGTCAGCATTGTTACATTTTATTGTTAAAATTCTGTTTGCTTGCAGACACCACTAGGGAGAGCTTACTAAAAGCTGATTTATAGAACCACCTTTGAACGTCATACCCAATCTGTGTTCAGCAGGTTCTTAAAGGGGTTTTACCACGAAAGCATTTCATGCCTGGATTGTCCTGCTTCAGCTTTCAGTGTGCTCAAAAGGGGTTTTGTGTGATTTGCTTGAACTGCATGTCATGTGACCCAGCAGACTGACATCACCTTGTCTTTCTCCACAGTGTGCTTAGTCTTGTCAAATAAAGGTCTGTTTATGTAAAGAGCTGTGAGTAGCTACAATGTAGCAGGGTGGTTAGCACTTCTGCCTTTAATCATTGAAGTCCTGGGTTCAAATGCCTGCAAGAACCAAACGTGGATTTTTTTTCTCATTGCACATACCTGATTGAGTTTTTTTTTTCTTTTTTATTTTTGGGGCTCTGTTTGGACAAATTAACTTAAGGGTTGTTTACCTATGTTTTTAAAGGGGAAGGGTTTTTTTCCCATTGGAACTATGTTTACGTTTTCCTTTCCCCACCGGTTTTACAATACGATCGAAATTGGGAAGCAGGGGAGAGAAAGGGTGATTAGCCCATTTATTGCTGGGCACTTACCCCCACCCGCTGTTTTTGAAAAGTGAGGGGGCCCCCGGCCCTTTAAAACATTTCCCTTTAAAAAGTACAAGCCGGGAAACCGCCCCCGGTTATTTCCATAAAAAACAGGGGGTTTTTTCCCGGCAGGTACAGAAAGGTGCCCCAATAAGCCCCTTGTGGGGCCCCCCTTAAGGATTACAGGGGTTTGGGGAGAGTTTGACCCCCACAAAGGGGGTATCTTCCCCCCAGGGGTTTTATTTTGCGGGGTTTTTGGGCAGTGGTTTTGGAGCATTTTTGTCCCAAAACCCCTCGCCCCCGAAAACAACCATTTCTTCGAAAAAGGTTTTTTGGGGGTTTTTCCTTAAAATAAAGGTTTTGGGGGTTGGGGGTTTTTTCCAACCCCTTTAAAAAAAAATTTATTTAAGGCCGGGACAAAAAAACCGCGCCCCATAAATTAATTCCCCTTTTTCCCCCTAAAATCCACGTTTCAAAAAATTGACAAGGGACTTTTTCTTTTTTTAAAGGCCTTTCCAAAAAAGAAAGTGTGTTAAAAAAACCTTTCGTCTTTGGGTTTGGGTGAAATTTAAACCAAAGTTTTTCCCCTTAGGGAAAAATTTTTTGGATTTTTGAACTGGGGGGGGCCATTTTGGAAAGCGTTTTTTGGGAGGGAGGTTTTCCCCTTGGGAAAACCCAAATGTCCCAAAACCAAAAAGCCCATAAAATAACCCCCCGTTTTAAACCCAGGCCTTAGGTTTGGGAACACCTTCCCTTTTTGCCAAAAATTTAAAACAAGCAAAGGTTAATTTAAATGACTTTTTTGGGTTTTGGCTTTGAAAAACACGAAATTGAAAACCCCGCTACAAAAGCTACTAGTTTTTTTTTTTTTTTTCCCGGGATTTTTGGGGCCTTAAAATCCTTTTCTTTACGTTTTTGGGCCCTTAAAAAATTTTCTCCCCGCTTTTGTTTCCCAAAAAAAAAATATTTTTTTCAAACCCCAATTTTCCAAAAAAAAACCTTTTTTTTTTCACTTTTCTTTTTGCCTTAAAATTCCTTTTGTTTTATCGAAATTTTTTCCCCCCAAAACCCTTTTTTTTCGCTTGGCTTTCCCGGAAAAATCCGTTTTTTTTCCCCCTTAAAATTTTTGCCCCCGGCCTAAATAAATTTTCCTTTGGGGGTTTTTGGCCGGGGGGAAAATACGTTTTTTAAGGGTTTTTGCCCCCCCCCAAGAATCCTTTTTCCCCCGCGGTTTTGCCTGGGGGAATTTTTCCCCCGGGGCGTTTTCCCCGGGGGACGGAAAGGCCCGTTTTTTTTACCGCGCTTTTTTAGCGGGGAACCCGAAATTTTTGGGAACATTGAACCCAAAAATTTTTTCTAGGATGTGCTAAACCCCGGGGTGGTTAATGAGTGGGAAATTTTAAAATATATTAATTTGAGCAAATGGGGCAAAAATTTTTTTCCTAACGAAGGGGGAATTCGTTAAAGTTTTCGGGGAAAAAACCCCTTCTTTCGGATAAGGGAAGTCGAAGTTTGGGGGCCATTGGTTTAAATTATTTTGTAAAAACGAAGTGTGCTTTTGGATTTTTTCTAAAAAGGCGGCTGGAAATGGGCAGCAAACGTAGGGGCCAAGAAACTTTTGGGAGGGAAAAAGGGAAAAATTCCCCCCCTCCCCCATGAAAATTGTGCGGGGCGGGAACCAATAAAGGGGAAACCGGGGGCCACCCCGGGGCGGTTTTGTCCCCCCCCCCTTTTTAAAAGTCGGGTGGGGAATTGCCGGGGGGGAAAAACCCCTACTCACTGGGGTCCATAAAGGGAGGTGCTGGCCGGGGGGATGTTTGCTTTTAAATAAAAGAATTGATTTTTTATAGAGCAAATTTCTGTGGGGGTTTTCCAGTTTTGTCTAAGAGACTGTTCTTTTTTAAATTTTTTCCCCCTTTCAAATTTTTTTTGGGGTTATTGGTTTTCTGAAACCCCATTTGGGGGGCACTCCCACCCTTGCATTAAATTCAATTTTTTAAAGGTGGGTTTCTAACCCCTGGTTCCGGGTGAAATTCCATTTAAAGAAGAAAAAAGCGTTTTTTTCCCAATTACAAAATCCATTTTCTTTTTTCCCCGCTGCAAAATTATAGGGCCCCGACATTTTTTCCCATCCGGGGGTTAATTAAGCGTTGTTTTCCCGGGGTGTGCTGACAAAAAAAAAACCCCCGTTTTTTTTTCAACGCCCAAAATTTTTATAATTTTTTCCGGTTGTTAATTTTTGTCCGGGGTTGAAATTAAAGGGCCCCTTTTTGGGGCTTTTAAAACCTTTGTAAAAAAAACAAAAGGTTTTTTTAAAAAGGGGGAAAACTTTAAAAATTTTTAAATTTTTTTTGGTTCCCTTTTGGTTTTTTTTTTGGGAAAAGGAAAATTTAACCCTAAGGGTTTCCCGCTAAAGCCTTTTTTACGGGGTTCTTTTTGGAGCCCAAAAAAACGGGGTGTTATTTGAAGGAAAAATACAGGTTTTAAAATTTCATATCAATAACAGATTTTCCTTGTCCCATTTCGAACAAAAGACGAGGTCACCCCACGTAGAAGGGGCCCCGCGGGGTTCTGAAAACTTTGGGGATTTCCTTAGTGGGCACAAACTTTCCTGGAACGGGCCCCAGGTTCCCAGCAAGGAAAGGGAAGCGGCGAAAGAGCAGGGGTCTCCCGGTGAGGAACCCAAAAATTGGCCGTAAATTTTTGGCCCGGGCTGGTGTTTGTTCGCCCCCCCAAAGGGGTTTCCCTTGGGATTGGTTGATTTGTTTTTTCCTTTTTCCCTTCCCAGAAGGAAACATCTGAAAAACCCCAAACCCCCAGAAGAGTGGGGGGAAATTTAAGACACAACCCTTAGTTGGAAGGGGCCCCCGGGGGGGCGGGCCCCAAACCCGGCCCTCCCCGGGCCCCCTAACCCGCCTCTTTTTCCATCCGGTTCCCCCCAGCAGAGATTTCAGGGGGGCCCCCCGGTGGTTTTTGGGCTCTCGCGCCCCCTTATTTACTGCGGGGGAAAAATTAAACCCAATTTGAGGAGGGCTAAGTCCCCCAACTAACGCAGCGAAGAAAAATTGGGGGCCAATACCCCCTGGGGCCCTTTGAATTTGGGCCCGGCCCAAACCCTTTTGATGGGGAAAGAATTTGGGGGCCCCCCTGGGAGGTTTGTTGGGGGATGGTAAACCCCTTGGCATACCGGGTTTCCCGGTGAAGGGGAAACAAAGCGTTTTGGATTGAAAAAACCCAAATAGATGATGTTGTTTCCCCCCCCCGGACCGCCCCACTTGGGAGCCGGGGGGGGAGGAAAAGGGGGCCTTAAAAATTGTAAGGGAAAAATGGGAGGGAAGTAAATTTCCGGGGGTTCAGGCAGGGCCCCGAAAAGCAGCAAATTTGGGTTGGGGTGGCCCGTTGTGATAAATTTTCAGAAAGGGTTTTAAAAAACCCAGTGTGAGGTGGGGAACCCCGGGGGAAAGGGCCCCCCCGGGTAAAAAACCGCTTCGCAGGCCAAGAAAGTTAGCGGAAACTGGGGCTCCCAACAGGCGACCCCCCACCCGGCCCCGGAAATTTTATTTAATCCCCAAGGTGCGGGGGGCCCCTGGGGTTTGGCGGTAAAAAATCCAAATTCCCCCTGGCGGTTGTGGCAGTTTTTTGGCTAAAAACCCACCGAGGGACCCCCGGGAAATGGGTTTTTTTAATTTGTTGGGGGGAAAGAAAAAAATGGGAAGAGTCTGGAAGGGAAAAAGTTTAAACTTTGGGAAACCAGGGCCCCTTTTGGTCAAAAATTTTTGAAAGCGTAAACCACCCCGGGGGCCCTTTTGGGATAAAAAAAGGGGGCCAGAGTGTGGGGGGGCCCCCTTCCTTGCCGCCCGGGTCGGGGCCCCTGGGGAAAGCGCTTTCCCTTTGCAGCCAGTAAGGTCCACCTCCCCCTGCAAAAGGGAGCGGGTTTCCCCCTTTTCCCCCATCATTCCCGGTTTCCCCAGATGCCCCTGCTTTCCCGTACTCATGGGGGCCAGAAAGTGGGTTTCGGGCAAAGGCCCCGATTGAAAAAAGGGGGACAACAGTATGCGGTAAAAACCTTTCCAAAGGGTGCACCCTCGGGACCTTTTTTCTGCCTTTAAAAAGTTTTTGGGTTTTTGCGTTCCCCCCTTTCCAAATGGTGGGCTTGCACCTTTTCAGGAGAACTAATGGCTTGTCCCCTGGGGCCCCGGAAGATGGAGAAGTTCCAAGCCGTAAATTTTTTTTTCCCAAAAAAAGGCCCCAATTTTTCCGAAATTTATAAATATGTGAACAGAAGGTGGGCCAATCCTTGAGCTTTTATGGGTTTTGGGTTCCCAAAGGTGCCCCCGGCCCCCCTTTTAAACCCCCCCCCGCGGGGGGTCTGGTTCCCTGTAACAAAACGGCCCAGGGGCCATACTGTTTCACCGGGGCCCGAACTTGGGGGTGTTTGTGCTTCCTTCCCAGGGCCCCTAAAAACTTGGGGGTTTAAAGGGGAAAAAGCCGCTTTTCCCCCTCCACGTTGAAAAAAAGGGTTGGCCCCCTTGCGCCAACGGTCCGCCCCGGTCCTCCCTCCCACCACCCCAATCCTAAAGCCCCACAAGTCACTCCCCCTTTCATACCACATGTTGTAGGGCCCACCCCGGGTACCCGCAATAGGTTTTTCAAAACCAGGCCGGGGCCCTTTGCCTGGGCGGACCGAATAAAAGGGGAAAAAGGAAAATCCCCCCCCCTTTTAAAAATCTCCCCCTTTTCATGCAGAAAGGAAATCGATGTGTGGTTTTTTCTCCGGGGCCCCCTTGGAAAAAGGAAAAACCTTTGGTGAACGGAAAAAGGGGGAGGAAAATGGTTGTGGGGCCCCTAAAATTCCGAGGAGGGGATGGTAAATTGCCCCCTCCCCAGGGCCCGCCCCTATTCAATCGGGTTGGTGAAAAAGGGGTTCCTAAAATTTTTCCCCCCAACCGATTTTCCCCAGAAATTCTAAAAATTGGCCGGGGAAAACTGGTTTTTTGCACTTTTTTCCATTTCCGTCCCAAAGCCGGGAAACCCCCTCCCTGGGAAAATTTGCAGCGGCCCCCAGAACGGCCCTCCCCCAAACCCCCTTTTCAAATTTTTGCGATTTTTCCCCACCCCGGGAAAATTTCCAGCCGGGCCCCTTAATTGGAACCAAAACTGTAGGGACAAAAAAGGAAAAGGCCCAAAATTAAAGGGTTTTTTTTGTTTGTCAGGCGGGACAGAAGTTACCCCCCTGTGTAACGTTTGATGTCGGCCAGTGCACCCTCTTTGCTTTGGACAACCTGGGGGTTTTGTTGAGGTTTTTCCCGGGGAGGGGGAGTTATTTGCCCAGTGCCGGGGGAAAATAGGGATGAATAAACGTCATTCCCTCCCTTCAGGCCCCGGGAACCCAGATGTGAAAAAATTCTGTCGGGGCCCAGGGGAGGGAGACGCGGCGACTACTTTTCTGGGGCCCAAACATGAGCCCCGGTGGGGAAACTGAAAATGGGGAGGGAGGGCATTGGAACCCGGGAACCCCATTGTCTGGTGAATTTGATTTGGTTTTTTTACCCGGTGACAAAGGGAGGAGGGAGCGGGTGGACGGCAGGGGGGGATGGAGGGGGAAGATGGGCAGATGACCCCCAACCCAACCGTGGAAATATTTAGGGGAAAAGGGAAAGGGGGAGCCCTCTGGAGCCCACTTTGTGAGAGGGCCCAAGATGCATGCCTTTTTTGCCTGGCTGGTGCCCGTTTGAATAGTCAGAATCCGGCAGGGGATAAACCTTTTGGTTCTCCCCCCCTTTTTGCCCCCCTCGTCCCGGGCCCCAAAAATGGGGCCCTTTTTTCCCAGTAGGGGAGAGGGAAAGGAAAAAAAACTCAAATACTATGGGGGAAATCCCCCCGAAACCCGGGTTGGCCCCCTGCCTATGTGGGGCCCATCCGTCCCCTCCTTTTAAAAGGGTTTCCGGGAAGGGGGGGGTTCCTCAGCGCTCACGTACTTACTCCCGCGGTTGGGGGGGGAAGGTGGGGGGGTTAAAAGGAACCCGGGCCAATAAGCTCCTTTTCCCCAAGTTTTAAACCCTTTAAGTCTGGGGGGTCACTGATGAGCAGTTTCCCTTCCCCCCCGCCTAGGAAGTGGGGGGGAAATTTCGCCAGCCCCGGGTTTGGAGCAGCCCCCCTTAAACCCCAAAACCAGGTTTGGGGCCCCTCCCTTTGGGCCCAGCACTCTCCCACCTCAGTTGGGAAGACCCCGGGCGGGAAATACGGGGGCCCCCCAAACTGGGATGGTGGGGCCCCAAAACCCCGGGCCGAGTTTGCAGTGGAAAACCCCTGTCCTGCCCGGTCAGTGGGTTGTGGCATCAGAGCGGGGTGTTAGTGCGGGGGGGGCCCATCTTTTTAACCCAAGGGGAACCCGCTTGTCCACGGGAAATGTGGAAGGGGACTGCCCCCTTTGTCAAAAATAAATTTCAGGCCGTGGTTCGGCCAGTTTTTCCACACCCCAATTGCCTTAGGCGCCCAGTCGGGGGTTTCAAACTACCTGATAAAGCCACTTTTCTGATGCCCCCACCCCCCTGATCCCACAAAATTCTGTGCGTTTTCTCCTTTTCCCCTGCCCCCCAAACCCCACCCCCCCCCCCCCCCAAGGGGAAATGGTATTGCCACCCACCCAATACTCTTTCATTGTGCCACTCTATGATCCCCCTGTTGCTGCGGTGGCTGCTGCCATGTCCCCCAACACTGTGTAAAGTGAGCCCCCTGCCTGATTTTTTTTGCTGTCCCCCCAAACCCCTGGGACCCCCCCCCTACCCCCCTCCATTCATTGTGCCCTTTTCTGGGGCCCTTTTTTCCTGTTTTCCCCCCCCTCAAAAAAAGGGTCATTTTTCCCACTGCCTGATTCATGTTGTTTGCTGTCGTGCCCTTTCCAAAATGTGTGATTGTCCCACTCTGGGCCCTTAATACTGTTTTCCCACCCCCAGAATGCCCATTGTCCCCAATCCCTTTGTCTCATGCTGTTTGCTGTTGTGACCTCCCCCACCTGTGTGTTTTGTTTTTTGCCACCCCTGTGGCCTTTAATATTTTTTTTTTTGCGGCCTCCAGAATGTCATTGTGCCCCCCCTGTTTGTTTCCTCATTCTCCCCGGGCCGCCGTGACCCCCCAACTGTGTGATAGTCCCAAACTCTGGGGCCCTAAAAATTTTTTTGCCGCCCCCAGAATGTCATTTGGGGCCATGCCTGATCTCATACGGGCTGCCCCCAAAGGGAACCCCCCACACTGTGGTTTTGTCCCCAATCTGGGGGCCTAAAAAATTTTTTAGTCGCTCCAAAAATGTCATTGTGCCATTCCCGGATCTCAAAACTGCTGCCGCCCGTGCCCCCCACACTGGGTGATATTCCCATTTCTGTGGCCTAATATTTTTTTGCCCTCCAGAAATTGTCATTGTCCCTTTTTGCCCTGTTCTCATGCTGCTGCTGCCCGGGGCCTTTCCCCACTGTATCTTTGTGCCCCTCTGGGGGCCTAATACTGTTTTGCCGCTCAAAATGTCATTTTTCCCAATGCCTGCCCCCTCAATGTGCCCCCCGTCCCCCTTTCCCCCTTTAAAGTCATTGGGGCCACCCCGGGGGGTTTCCCTGTGTTTTCCCACCTCCAGAATGTCTTTTTGTGCCACTGCCGACCCTCATGCTCCCTGTGGCTCCCGCCGTCCCATCCCAACTTGTCACTAATTTTGCCACCTAAAGCTCTCAGTTTGTTTTTTTTAGCTTTGGCTGGCACGCCCTTTATCAGGCTAAAATTCCCCGTTTGGTTTTTTTTGGGTCAGTTTTGCCCTTTTAAAGGGGTGCCAGGGAATTTTTATAGGGGAAGGGGTTTCAAAGGCCGGGGGCAGTCATTTGGTGTCATACAAAAACAATCAACATTGTATAAAGGCCCAAAACCAAGCTCCCTTGCATTTTTAAAGGGGCGGGCCCACAATTTTCTACAGAAAATGCAGGCTCGGGTGAAGTTTTTGGAAATAGGGGTTTTTTTAACCCCGGGGTTTCCCGTGCCAAAGTTAATTCGGAAAAAACAAATTTTTTTGGTTCGGGCAAAATTCGGCGAGTGACCAATCGAAATTTTTTTTGAAAATTGGGCCCCAATCTATTTTATTTTTGATTTTTTAATTTTTTCCACAAATAAAATGTGGAAAAAAAAAAATACTAAAAATTTAGACAAAAATGAAAACAAAATTATTCCCATCAAAAAAAAATAAATTGAGGAAGATCCCCTGGAGAGACCCAAACCCAATTTATAGATAAAAAGGGTTTCGCACTAAAAAAAAAAAGGGTTTCAGAATTTTTAAAAAAATTAAATAAATGGTGAAAAAATATTGTTTTTTTCATTTACAAGTTTTCCCACATAAATTTTTTTTTTTGTGGAAAAACCTTTTATGTTTTCTTTACTAGCAAAATGATATCTTTTTTAACCTTACCCTATAAAAAATGCTTTAAAAAAAACTAACTCAAAAGGAACTTTAATTTGGGAAAAAATTTCATATTTAAATTGTAAAAACATTGTGGGGGGTTGCTTTTTGTTGTTTGAAACACAATCCTTTCCAAAGGGTTTTTATTTTTTGCTGAGGTTTTTTTTTTTCGGGTTTTCTCACATGAAAAATGGGAATGTTTTTTATGTTTTGCCCCCCATTTTGATTTTGGCGCTTTTTTTTTTCCCGCGGGGTACTACCCCCGGCCAATTTCAATAAATTGCATTCCAGGTCCCAGCAGACAATGTTTGCCCCTCAAGGTGAAATTGCTGGAGCAATGTTAGGGGGCCTAAACTGAGAAGAAAAACAGCCCCCAACAATCTAAATGTGGGTTTTACTGAAAAGAAAGTTTTTAAAAGGAAATTAAAAATATTTAAAGCGGGGCTTGGTTATTTTAATAGCCTCCACCAGCGATTGTGAGTTTTCTTTATTTTGGCAGGAGGGACAAGAGCACTTGAATTAAGTTTAATATTGGTAAATCCGACCCTCCTGCCCAAGGGGTAAAAAAATTTTGGAAAATTTTCGGGATGTTGGTTTTTAAGTTTGAGGTCTTTTTTTTTTGGGAAATTTTTTTTTTAAATTTGTTTTCATTAATGAAATGATTGTTTTAAAATTCTTCTGGGGCTGCATGTCCCCTCAAAAACTGCAAGTTTTATTTTAAAAAGCGGGTTTTATAAAAGTTCCATCGCCCTAGCCGGGGGGTTTTTTCTCTTTTGTATAGAGGACCAAATTGGGATTAGGGGTTTTTCCCCAAAAAGGGTAATGGCTCGGGGTCCCTGTGTTTTCCGGTAAATGGAGTTGTAAACCCAGAAAACAGAAATGGGTTTGGCTTTGGGAAAGACCCCCCAAATGCTAAAAATGGCACCTGAAAATTTTTGTTGGCGCTGCCCCCTTTTCCCTTTGGGCGGGCTGCATCCGGGGGAAAGTATTTGAGTTACCTTTCTGTGCAGATCTTTTTCCAACACTGTTCTCTTTGTCTAAGCCCCTAAAAGGGGCCCATACAATTGATTTGGTGAGGGGGCCTTATTTTTAAACACTTTGTGGTTTTTGCCCATTTGGGGGGGGTTCACACTTTTGGGTCCCCCTTTTTTTTTCCCAAGAAAAAAAAAAATGCATGTATTTTTTAATCAAGGAAAATGTCACCTTTGTTCCAAATTAGTTAATTTCAAAACCTCTTGCACTAAAAGAAGGTATGTGTTTTTGCTGTATGCATTTTTGAAGCTTTTTTTTTTTAAACACATGGGTTTTTGCGGTTGACAGAAGCTTTCAGTAACACAATGTGTGAACCGAACCTGGGTGGTGATTATTGTGTTCCCAGAACATCTTAATTTTTTTTTCTTTTAAAGCAGTTCCAAGCAGTAGAGAGTTTTCTGAAAGTTTTGGAAAACTTATTTATCTTGTACTCAATCTTTTCCCTGGGTGGGTTCTGTCCCCCCAAAGGGAAACGCTCACCCCACGTCCCATTCATTGAAAATTTTGGTGTAACCCAATATTACTCCCCAGGGGTCACTGTTTTGCATTTGCAGAAAATAATAAAACTTGGGGTCACAAATTTGGGGTCGGGGGTTAGTAAGCAAGGAGCGAGATTTTGGGAGGGTTTGGGGGTTCGGGCCCGCAATGGCATTTTAAAACGGCCCTTTAAGCAATTCCAGCAGTAGGGGTTTTTTTCTAAATATTTTTTTTTTTTGGAACCCCCCCTTGGGGATTTGGCTTTTTTTAAACTGTTTGGGTTTGGGGACCAGATATGCGCCTTTTTGCTTTTAAAGGGCTTTGGGAAAAGTTGTAAATTGGTTTCCTTCCTTTCTTAAGAATTTTTGTTACAGTCATTTTCTTCTTTAGCGGGGCCCAAGAAACATGACCCTCCCCATAGTTTGGCTTAGTACCTCAGGGGGGGAACTAGGGGAAGTTTCGGCCTGAAATCCCATGAAAGGGTTTTGGGGTTGATGGAACCCATGTGAAAAAACTAAAAGGGCCCCAAACCTTTTCCATTTTATTTTTGGCCTGAAGGGCTTAGACACGGGCCAACATGGAGGGATACCATATTTTACCCCCGAGAACAAAAAATGTGCGAAAAAGCCTTCCTCGGCTTATACTCGAGTTTCCGTCGCCATCCGGGCGCTGCCATGGCCCGGGTGCTGGCGCCGATCTCTTCAGCTGTATGCAACCTCTCTGGGAGCGCATACAGCTGACACTTGAGTCACCCGTTGGCGTCCAGGCACTGCCTATGGGGGACAATAAACTGCCTATGGGGGACAATAAACTACCTATAACCACCTATACCTGCCTATGGGGAACATTAAACTGCCTATACCTGCCTATGTAATTTTATTGTTATCCATTTTTATTTTTGAAATTTACCGGTAGCCGCTACATTTTCCACCCTAGGCTTAGAGTAGGTGTACATGGCTTATTTTGGAGCGCATTTCGCTCCACGAAATTACGATAATCCATAGCTCTCATAGAGAACTACGGATTACGTCTCGTCCCCCTGCGCGTACAATACGATACGCGCCGCGAGTAATGCATGTGTATTGGGCCGGCAGGGTGCCACACCCCCGCACCGTGGGAGTATGCGCTGATCAGCGTGAGCTCCCGTAACACACGATTTATTGTGGTGCGTACTGTCCGCGCCGCCTTACATCGTGTGAACATAACCTTATACTCGAGTCAATAAGTTTTCCCAGTTTTTTGCAGCAAAATTAGGTGCCTCGGCTTATATTCGGGTCGGCTTATACTCGAGTATATACGGTAAGTCCAAAACATTAGGACCATCTTTCCGCTTTTACCAGAGGACACAGCCAGTGCTTGGCACAGGTTGCGGCGCCAGCACAACGACTGGACACCATATTGGATTCGGAGCTCCGTCGCACACCTCCACACCGCTCTGTTCAGCAAGTCACAGGTGGTGGTACAGCTCTGACAGCCCTAATCTACCCACCCCAAGGACCTTCAACAGCTTTTTGGGGGCAGCAATAATGTTGAAATGTCTTTCGATGAATATTTGTTTGCCACCCCAGTATAGACTAAAACAGTGTAACAAACCTTCAGCTGTGAATTATTTCATGTTCTGAATTTTAAAAATGTGATACCCATATAGATAGAAGACAAAGTATACGTACGCTGTACAGTGAAATTGCTTAACTTTCTATCCCGCTGCCCTGCTCTGTTCTTGGCCTCCATTCACTTGTATTAAAGCACGGCTCAAAATGTAATCCTTATAAAGCTAAGCAAATGGAGAGGTAGAGAGGGGTTAAGAGCTAAACATTGAAAACCCAAATAATACCCCCTAGGGATTGTTATTCTTCTTTCTTATGGAGGTGAGCTCCAAGCCAGAGAAAACCGCTCCCAGCTGTCTGCTTGGCGCTATGTCGAATTGCAATATGAAAGAGTTTGAAAGGGATTGTTTGAGATTACAAAAACTTGGCTTCCTTCTTCCGGAAACCGCACCGCTCCTTCCCATTGACTGTGTCTGGTATTGCAGTATTCAGGTGGTTAGGGCTTGAGCTGCAGTACTTAATGCTGTAGTGAGTGCAGGACAGTTCAAAAACCTGCACATCTTATCCTAATAATGTGTTGGTAGTAACCAGAAAGATCATGCCTGTTTGCTTTGGTGTCACCTGATATGCAGGTGAGCAACACATTATTAGGATAAGATGTCCAGGTTTTTGGATTGTCCGGCACTCGCTGGTTGATTATTAGATAGGTAGGACCTGTTTGAGGATGTATGGAGATCAGTTGTCATGTACATCGGAACATACACAGACACTGGGATTTACAGAGACCATACATTTCACTTGGTATCATTTTCAGATTTTTTTTTCCTGTGTGAATTTATGTGTCCCACTGAGAAGTCCCAATAGATCTTTTTGGACAAACCACATTTGGGCAGCATTTTTATACTGCAGGCGGTATTGGGTGACACTAATCTTACTTTACTGTAGTATTTTAATAATAGATTGGAGGATCAGCACTGCAGGGTTGCCCTTGTCGGGGCGGTTAACCTGCTAAAGGGCAAATTGAAGGCTGTTAAAATAGATACAGTATCTCATCGATACCTAACCTGTTTGATGTGATATTTGTGACTATATACCCTGCAATCTGGTGTAAGAAATGGAGCAACTGTGAACAGGATGTACCGGTAGAGGTTGGCAAGTTGACTGACCATCATATATCCAGCTGATTTTTGATTAGCGTTAGGGTGTATTCACACGGCATAATTGCGGGACGTATTTCGACACGTAATTGCGCTGCAATACGCCCTGCAATTACGATAATCCATAGCTCTTATTCAGAGCTATACATTCCCGACGTTTTCCCCAGCATAATACACACAAGGGAAATCAACTGACATGTTACTTCTTCCCACCGCTTATGCTCTGGGGAGAGTGAAAGTGAGTGGGAGCCAGCTGTCAGTGTTTCAGAAGTACACGCTGGCCAGTGCATACTTCTAAAACACTCAGTGTATTACATGGTGTGAACATACCTTTATGTGCTTGAAGTGTTTTTAGGAGTCTTTATTCATTAAAGGGGTTTTGCCAGGACGTGTCTTATCTGCTAAGAAGCAATTGTAAATAAGCCACGCTGAGCTGAGAGAGCGAGAGACACAGCCAGAGCATAGAGCCATGCATAAGGGATCGTGTGAAATGTTCACTCAAATAATTAAACTACAACTAGTGGATTCTGTATACAAAAGACAACATATTTCTACCCAGTGCCTTGAAAGCTTCTTCAGCTCCCTCTCATCAGATAAGAAGTGTTCGCTGCTTAAGCCCGGCCAGCAGCTCCTGTCAGGTCTTATCTAATATAAGTTTTTAAGTAACTAAGGGCAGGCAAGGCAGCCTGTAGCTCTCTGACTGCAATTTTTGTAATCACATATATTTAGAAAAGTGATTAAATACCTATTTTGGGGGATCCCACGTCAACATTACATTCTGACAAAACCCCTTTAAGACAGGTGAAGTTTTAAGGATGGATATTATTTTGGTAAAGATGGGGTTGGTCTAATAAATTGCTGAGTGGCAGCCATTGATTTTCTCTTATATACAAGTATATTGCAGCTCTATTTTATACCGCAATCCCCAAGATTTCTGCTCAGGGAGCTCCCTACTCCCCCCAAAGTCCATTAATTGTATTAATAATAATCTTTATATAGCGCCAACATATTCTGCAGCGCCTTACAATTTAGAGGGTAGCTACTTACAAATCAGACACGAGGTGTGAGGGCCCTGCTCCCAAGAGCTTACAATCTATTAGGGGCTATGGGTGAGACAAAGGGCAAGAAGTGCTTGGTTTACAATGTTTAACACAGAACCAACATACAAGTTTTTCTTATTTAGCAAAATTATTTATTACTTCACAATGCCGGTAATTCACAGCAAAGTTTAAAAGTACTTGCTTACTGTCCATTATAGTGTTGCTTTTCTGTTTCTTGATTAGATCAGTTATTAGAAAACATTGGCATCTATTGACCAGTGACATACGTTGTGGTAAAATATTTAAAGATTTACCACAATTTATTTTTAAAAAAGGACGCAGCAAAGGATTCCATGGTTCATTCTGATATAAAATCGCAAGCAAAAGCCACACAAGAATATATAGCGGCAGATAAAGAAAAAATAAAAAACAGGCACACCTCCCTGTTTAAAATGCCAACACTGTCATTCTATCGTAAAAGGTGATTATATATCACATTCATCAAAGGGCACCCAGGTGGCAATGGCGTCTCCACGAGGAAGCTGCGTTTGGAGCATGGAAAAGGACTGCTGTTCTTAATACGTATGTACTCATATATTTGAGCATGTGTACCTTCTATTTTTGACGATACCGATGGTGCTTGAAAGAAGCTTTTTACCGTGGTTTGAAATAAAGTTTATTTAAATTTTTTGGGCACATCACTACTTGGATAAGGAACTTATGGGGTTGGAGGCCCTATGATTGTGCCTGAATGAAGGTTGCACTGGAAATTTAAAGTGGTATTGTTTTCTTATTATAAGTGACATTGCCCTATATACCATGGTCATGTTATGTCACTGTATAGTTCAGGATTCTTTTTTCAAGGTATCTCATTGGATACCTGCCACAGATGTGAATGGGGCCTAAGATTGCTTCAGTTGTCAGGTATAGCATGCTTCCATGCAGTGAATAGCTATTCTTCTAGGTCACACATGTCAAACTGTGGCCCTCCAGCTGCTGGGAAACTAACAACTCCCATGATGCATTTATATAATCTATAACGTTGGGCATGATGGGAGTTGTAGTTTCCCAACAGCTGGAGGGCTGCAGTTTGACACCCCTGTTCTAGGGGGTTTTGATGTCTGTATAAGCAATGTGTGTCTGGTAATCAATCACATCAGAATTTTAATACCCTTTGGCTCTCACTGATGGAGAAAGCAATGTGGCCCACCCCAGTACAGGAAAAAATGACAGTCCTGTTATAAATCATAAGTTTGTATCTTGCCTGAGTCCAGGATTTCTGTTCTCTATTTGGTGCTTTTGGATGAGATTGTAATGGAAATAAAACACCCCTCGATTGAATTTTCAGCATGGTTGGCTCCATCCTTGGTGACTACTTTCTTCTCAGCATGATACCAACAAACTTCCAACTTTTGTAATAGAATCCTTTGTTTCATGTTGCTGTTGGGTTTATTCTGACTGTGAAGCATTTAAAAACTGGTGTTGAAGAATGCTTTTCTCAGATCTAGAGTCCAGGACACAGTGATGCGGTTCTGTTCCTAATTTTCTGCAGTCATGTAGAAAATATGAATTAGGCCTTTTGTATTTTTTTGGATGGAGATGGGCTCAATGAATGCATGTGTTAGAATTTAAGAGAAAGCTGCACCTTTTAAAATCCCAATTTCCAGAATTTGGGACACTGTGTAAAATGTAAAGAAAAGAGTGCAATAATTCGGAAATTGCTTGCAGCCATGTTTTAATCACAGCAGAACATAAAACACATCCGGATTTGGAAGTTAAACGTCTTTGTTTTTAGTAGGAAAAATGTACTCCTTATGCAGGGTTCACACGGCATAATTGCGGGGCGTAATTACGCCGGGACTACGGGAGCTCGCGCCGACTACTAGCATCAATTGCTAGCGGCGAATACGCGCCGCTAGTAATGAATGTCTGCGGCAGCCCGCCGGCCCCATAGACATGCATTACTAGCGGCGCGTATTCGCTGCTAGTAATTGGCTTCACTTATCTCCCCCGCGGCGTATTGTGTGAGCGGGGAGAGGAGACGTAATCCATAGTTCTCTATGAAGAACTGTGAATTACCGTAATGACTGGGACATATCTCACCCCGTATTTAGCACAGTACGGCGCGAAATATGGGGCGAGATACATCCCAGTATAAGCCGTGTGAACATAGCCTTAAGGAATTGATGGTAGCAACAAATGTCAAAAAAACACGGCCATGTCTACTGTTTCATAACGTTACCTCTTCAGTTCATAACCGTCTGTAAAGATCAGGGAAGTGAGGAGATCATTTGCTGGACTTTTGGAAGAGTTATGTTGTCCTATGATTGTCTGATGGAGAAATCCAACTGCTCAACAGTCCTGGGTTATCTTCGCCAGATTTCTGATTTCGTAATGCGCCAAATGCTTTCTATTGGTGAAAGGTCTGGACTGCAGGCGGCCAATTTAGCACCCACTCTTCTTTTGCAAAGCCATGCTGTAGTGATGGATGGAGTATGTCTTTCAGCATTGTCTTGCTGAAATGTGCAAGGCCCTGAGGGAGATGTCGTCAGGGTGGAAGTATATGTTGTTCTAAAACACCTTTATTCTCCTCACAAGATGTGTAAGCTGCCCATGCCATAGACACAAATGCAAATCCATATCACCAGAGATGCAGGCTTTTGATCTGCATGCTGATAACAAGTTGGATGGCCCAGAGAAGGTACTATATGGCTTCTCCATGCATGATAGAGCTTTAAACTGCACTTGTGAATTGCACAGTGCACTATGTTCACGGACAATGATTTCTGGCAATATTATTGAGCCCATGCAGTGATTTGCATGACCAAATAATGTCTGATTTTACTGCAGTGCCGCCTGAGGTCCCATAGATCATGAGGATCCATCAGGGCTGTGGAGTTGGAGTCAGTGCCTTTTTTGCAGGAGTCTGAGTCGTCATAAAATGGACCGACTCCGACTCCCAAAATATATAATAAGTTGGTCCAGTTAGTTTGATGCAGTGCAAAGAGCAATTTTATATACAGTCATCTTACCTATCTTATACATAAATGTGACTTGCAAGTATTTAGCATCTGCTTAGTCTGCAGAATCTTGTCATGTAAATGCATTATTACTGTTTTGCTCCTAAAAATCAAAATGTTATTTTTTATTATTTTGTTAGTATTTGGAAAATGTGCCTTTGGTTTTCAGCACTGCCTGAATCCTTCTGGGCTCTGAATCAGATTCAAGCATATCCTGACCATAATCTGATCCCAGGTCTCTTCTACACATTCAAAAGATCAAAACATTGTTACCCTTTTGCTTGTCTGTGTCTGTTCTACCTAAATAGCTTGATTACTGTATTTAAAGGTGATAAACAGCCTGATGTTACCATTTTACTACAGTAAAGTTATCACTTAAACATGCGCCATGAATGAGGGAGTCAGGAGTCTGAGTCGGAGGTTTGGGAAATTGAGGAATAGGAGTCGGAGGTTTGGGAAATTGAGGAGTCGGAGTCGGCTGTTCGGGCAATTGAGGAGTCGGAGTCGGATGTTTGGGCAATTGAGGAGTTGGCGTCGGTTGTTTGGGAAATTGAGGAGTCAGGAGTCGGAGGTTTGGGAAATTGAGGAGTCAGGAGTCGGATGTTTGGGAAATTGAGGGTAGGAGTCGGAGGTTTGGGAATTGAGGCGTAGGAGTCGGAGGTTTGGGAAATTGAGGAGTAGGAGTCGGAGGTTTGGGAAATTGAGGAGTAGGAGTCGGAGGTTTGGGAAATTGAGGAGTAGGAGTCGGTGTCGGGGCTTTGGCTGGCCGACTCCACAGCCCTGGTATCCATTATTGACCATTGGATTTGTCCCTTGTGCACTTGGGTTTCTCTACACTATTTGATTCTTTGGATAATGTAATGTACTTTTGATGGTGGGATATTTAAAGTCTTTACATTGAGGGACATTTTAGTGAAATTGTTCCACAGTTTTTTGACAGATTGGTGAACCTCTGACCATCTTTGATTCTGTCTTTGCCTCTCTAACATGTTCTTTTAATACACTGCCATGTTACTTTGTTGAAAATTGACCCTCTTTTTTTTTCATTAGTACCACTTACCTTTTCAACTTTCTGTGGACACTTTTCCATCTTTTTGGGGATGTGTTGCTGTCATCAATTTTTAAATGACTTAATTTTTACAAATAAAATGGAAAAACTTTGTAACTATAAACTTCTGCTATGTGTTCCATGTTCTGTTGGGAATAACATATGGCTACAAGAAATTTCCAAATCATTGCATTTTTTTTGTACATTTTACACAGCCACCCAACTTTTTTGGAATAGGGCTGTGCATTTAGTTGCTCTGCCCAACCTAGATCTGTCTCCTGATAAGATGTATCAACTTTGTGGCAGATAGCAGACTTGCCCAGCTCCGTCTTGTCAATGCTCTAATCATCATGCGATCTTCTTACAGCACTTCCACAACAGAGCCCCCATAAATGTGACAGTTTCCCTATAACTTTGTCACCATTACATTTATAGTCTTAAACATAGTGACACCCAAAATACCACTTGAACAGTGATAGCAGGGTGCATCCCACAATACTGATCACCACAGCCTTCCATGCCTGCAACATGGAGTTTCTTAAAGAGGTGTTGTCACGAAGTGAGTTCCTTACCTCTTATCTGCTCAAGAGAGAAGATAAACAAAGTATGCAGTGTCATGAACGGCTGCCGGGGTGAGAGGGAGGGGGCTGAGCAGAGAGCAAGGAAGCAGGAAGCGTCTGCAAAGTTTACTCAAATAATTACATTACAACTAGTGGATTCTCTATACAGCAGACAGCCTCATACACTGCACAGCCCCTTGCAAGCTCCTTCATGTTCCCTGTCATCAGATAAGAAGTGATAACACGCAAGCGTGGCCAGATCAGCTCCTGTCAGTGTCCTGGTCGTGTCTAATGTAAACTGTCAGGAAACTAAGGGGGACTGAGCAATGCTGTAGCTCTCAGAGGCTTCACTTTTTGTAATCACATATATTTAGAAAAGTGATTAAATACCCATTTTGGAGGATCCCACGTCAATATTACATCGTGGCAAAACCCCTTTAACAAACCATATAACGGAATGGGATTGCTTGTGTTGAAGAGATTATGAATAGGAAAAAAATAATGATACAAGTTTACAATTTTTTACCTTTTTACTTACTTAGGGTGACTGACCTTAAACATGCTATTCAGGCCAAGTACAAGATTGCTGCTCAGCACCAGATACTGGTCGTTAATGGGGGAGAATGTATGGCACCTGACAGAAGGGTGTGCAGTTACAGTGCTGGTACCGTAAGTATTGATGTTTTTTTATATTTTACTTATTACTACATTGTGCTTTTAATTTTGGGTTCATTAAAGAACATTTGTCATCAGAAAATGATCTATTATTTAACTCATTTTTTTTATGTTTCACATATTGTTAAATAATTTTTGGTGCTTTTTCCATTCATTATAATTTTTTTTTTTTAATAAAAAAAAAATGCCATCCTGATATCCTGCAGTTTTCACTTTGTCCACTAGACCTAATAATAGTTTGACACTTCATGTTTGGTGTAGAGAGATTTTCAGCAGTCTCCTCATTATCAGTACAGGCAAGATTACACTGGATCCACCAGTCACAATAGGAGATAGTCACATCTCTTCCTCTCCCCCCCTCCCTGACAACTGACTTCTTCTCAGGTCACAGATCAAGCCTATAGAAGTCAATGTATCCCCTCTTGTTCACAGGCTCCTATGCCCATGTAGCTGCTGCAAAGCATCTCTCTAAATGCTGTTGAAAGCAGCTCTGGAAAAAGGTTGCTCCTATATAGACAACAGAATTGAGAAATAAATAATATCTATCAGTATCTGGTTTTAATTAGTGAAAAAAAAAAATCAAGATAGATTCCCTTTAAAGACCGAGCCTCATGAAGACAGCTTTAGTCTATGTGCATCACAGAGGAGGCTTCCCCTATACTGGAATCCACTGTTATGAGCTATCCATATGGCCACCATGTTATACTACATTTCTCTTGCACTGACCACTACAGAGAAAATATCTGGATGTCTGCAGCTTCCTCCAGGAAAAAATAGTTTTTTTTCGGGGTGTTGTGATCCGGATCCTGTTTGATAGGCATTGCCTGTAGGTTGACATCACCATAGCTATGTGAGCTTCGGAATATAGCCGAGCTTACACACTCTGCTACATTCGTGCGCTCCAATAGCAGTAATTGAGGAGGATGACTGCAAGCGCTGCCCTCCTCATTCTCATGCCTGTTCGGCTCGCAGATACCGGAGAGCTGACCTGTGCTTCGTGGGAGCTCCCCTTTAATTTGGTGCTACCATGTTGGAGGCACAGAGTTTCTTCCTTCATTGTCTGTAGAGACATTGCAGCAGGGTGTGTTTGATTTATGGGAGCTACAATATATTAGACTTATTTGATACTGAGTTTACTGAAATTATATTCCTTTTTAGGATATGGCACTGTCACATCTAACTTTATTTGTTAGAGTAATGTATACACTGGTGTATCTACACATTATTCGTCTTATATCACTGCTTGTTTTGATATTATAGGACACGAATCCAATCTTCCTCTTCAATAAGGAGATGATATTATGTGAACGGCCTCCGGTTATTCCTAGGACAACATTTTCTGCAGAGAATGAAATGGAATTAAAAGTTGAAGAGTCCCTTATGATGCCTGCTGTATTTCACACTGTCGCCTCCAGGACACAGCTTGCAGTGGTGAGAAATGGAAGCTTAGGGTCCGTCCCCACGGCAGGATTTTTGGTTTACAGATGGTTTTTGGATTTGAAAGCCGTCTGTAAACCGACTGTCAGCCGTCCTGATACACTTTAATAGAAAATCCGTTCAGCAGTCCCCACTGAATGGATTTTCTACCGGATGTTTTTACACCGCCGGCGGTCTGAAAAACTTAGAACAGGTTAATTTTTTCGGCTGGTTTGCGGGCAGAACATGAACATGTTAGTGGTTGAGGAGGACAGGCGAATCCGCGGACAGAACCGTTCCCCAAAACCATGTAAAAGATGTCAAAATACCGTCCGGATTCTTTAACCAGAATCCATCCGGTATTTTCATACTGCCGTGTGGACGTACCTTTACTCTGTCGGTGGTAAAGTCCTAATAAACTAATACAGACAGTGGCGTAGAACGTTTACCTTGACAGGTGTGACTGGTATTCCTTGGATTGTACATACCTGTATTTATATTGCTTCTCAACGTATCCCTTTATTCACGACCCATTCATATTTTTAAAGCAGCCACGAAAAAAGGCTTAATTCTTGCTACTATGACTTTTTACAGCAATGCAGGACTAGCCTGGATGTCCTGTGCCAAGTTTAGCAGTTGCTTGAGAGTCCAACTTCAGCCAGAACCTGTTCTAACGACCCGGATTGGAAAAGCCTCCAATCCCAGCTGTTAACTCCTTCGATGTCGCCATCAGTAGTGATCGCTGCATTTTATTGGATTCAGGGGCGTATGCTCCCTATGTCACCCTGTCGGCACCCTGTAATGTGATTGTAGGGTGCCGATTGGCTCCATGGCAGTTAGGGATCTAATAGAGACAGCCATGTTCCTGGTAGGTCATGCCATAAGCATGCTTGGGACTAGTAGTATGTAAAAGTATTCAGTAAAATGTTTAAAATATAAAAAAGGTCTTATGCTTTGTATTGCCACATCCATAACAACCAGAACTATTAAACTAACATCTCAGTTGGGGGTTGTAGGGCATTTACTGTTGATTACTGGTTTATTCAAATAAATCAGATGATTCCTATAGTGGTGCTAATGCAAAGTAAAAGTTGTCCTGCAACCTTCTACGTTGATTAAAAAATTAAGTGATAAGGGTCTTGAAATCCAAGAGAGCAATGAATGATTTTTTTAACAAAAGTGTTTTTATTGTGTAGAACTATTACACACAAAGAAAAAGTCAAAGCTGTATAAATCTGAATGTAAATTTAAAACACAAAAAATAATCAATTGCTGTGTTTTCCTCTCTTATGCTTAACCCCTTAGTGACGAGGCCAATTTTCTTTTTTTCAGATTCATTTTTCCCTCTTTGCTTTCCTAGAACCATAACTCATTCGTGCTATAGAATATACTGGAAAACCGCAAAAAAAATTCTAAGTGGGGCAAAATTTGAAAAAAATCTATTAGCGGGTGTTTTTTTTTTTTTTTTTTTTTTAATGGTGTTCAATCTTCATTATAAATTATGTGTTATCTGTATTCTACAGGTTAATACGAATCCGGCAATGTCAGACCTGTACGATTTTCGTTATGTTTTGGTACCATAAAAAAATCCAAACGTTTTCTATTTTTCAAGTTTTTGAACCTATAGACTTGAATAAGTGTGTAAGTGCACTTTTTATTGTGCCTGTTTGGAATACAGTTGACTTTTTTGATCACTTTTATTCCATTTTTTTTAGGGGACGTGAAATGACCCAAAAAAAACACAATTTCGACGTTTGAAACTTTTTTTTCTTCTTCGGTCAGTGTATGAGAGAAATTATGTTATATTTTAATAGATCAGACTTTTACGGACGTGGCGATACCAATTATGTGTAACTTTTATTATTTTATGTTTTTTTTTTTATTTGTTAAATTGCAAAAGTGGGGTGATTTGAACTTTTCAAATTTTTTTTGTTTACTTTATCATTAAAGGGAACCTGTCACATAGGTTATGCCCCCCTTGCTGAGAACAGCACAAGCTAGTGTCAGACCTGCTGTTTCTAGCGCTGTGTCCCTTATTCTGTAAGATGCAGCAGTTTTAGAGCATTTACCCCTTAAATCTTATTCATGAGCAGGTGTTAGCTCCGCCCATCAAATGCTAGCTCCGCCCACTGACAGTTATTCACATGTTTCTACCTATTCAAAGTAATAGGTTTGTCAGTTGAGGTGGGCGGGGCTAGCCTCAGGTGGGCGGGGTTTGAAAAAAAACTGACACTGAAGGACTCTTCGAATGACTCTTCTGGCTGAAAACTGCAGATTTGAGCATTAAATACACGAAAACTACAGCATCTTACAGAATAAGGGACACAGCAATGGAAACAGCATGTCTGTCACTACGTGGTTCTGTCCTCAGCCAGGGGGGCAAAAACTATGTGACAGGTTCTCTTTAAGTCCCTTAGGGTGCTTCAGCACTAGGGGGCGTGACACCGTTTCACATTCACTTAGAGGCCACGGCTATGTTTGACATTAGCTGCCGCCATTCCGTGCTGTTACCGGCAGTTGTCAACTGCAATTAGCAGCCGGCACCCGCTACCTATGTAACGGGATTGCGCTAGTGCATCAAATGTCGGTACGGGGTTAAAAGGAAGTTAATAAAAGTTAATGAACAATTGGTGCTATTAAAAACCTAAATTACAAAAGTTGTGGCTCTTTTTGAATGTTTAAACAAACTGTAAAGAAGCCTCAGCATGAAGGTGATTTTAATCTTTTACCCCATTTGTTGTATTTATAATACTGCTTCCTTCTTAACCACTTGATTGCCAGTTGACTGTATACTTTTAGGCAGTGGCTTGCTATCTCTGCACAGATGATCTGTTCTACAGAGAGCGCAGCTTTACATTAATTGTACAGCTGCGTGTGTGGAGTGCTGGCTCTCCAATGAGAGGACGGGGATGGTTTGGTGTCTTCTTGACCGCTGTGCAAAAAGTGCTCTCTACAAAGACAAACAGGAAGCCTGTCTGCTTCCGGCCCGGTGGTCATGTTAGTGCATGATCAGTAAGTACAAGAGTTGCAGGATCTTATGAGACCCAGATCATCTTTGCAGTAGATACAAGGGATGAATTTCCCCTGGGTTTCACCTGTAACTGGGGCAAATATATCAGTTACAGGGAAAATTAAATTTTTTCTTTTTATGACATTATGAAGAGCACAATATGTAGGATAAAATAATTTAACAAAACTAAACACGTAAAATGTTATTAAAAATGAACATGGACAACCCAAACTGCAGCTTTTACTCCTTCCCCAAAGACCCTAAAACTTTATATCACCTATATTCAAATGTTTGTGATGGAAAAGTATTTTATTATATATTATTTACCCTGAAATTATTAGAAATATCATCAATTACATAAAAATAAGGCCTAACATATCACGGAAAAAAGGATAAAAAATCCTGCTTGTAATGCGGAAAAGAAAAATATGCCTTATCAGGGGCTGTGGTAAACGGCCCAGTCAGGTATCGGTTAAAGAGACTGTCTCAACTGGACGTCTCCCATATGTAAAATTAGGGTGTGTGAACATCCTAAATGTGTCCCTTTAAAGTCAGACGTCTACTCAATTTTTCCTTTTATAAATCTATTGCATTGTCTCACTTACTGAAAGCTTGAAAATCTCTTGGAAGTTGCAACTTGGTGTATTCTAATGGCATGAGAGTGTTATGCTATGTCTACACTGCACATGAATACGATCGTATTTTCAGCGCTTTTAGTTTTTTAAAAGCACCGAAGATACGATTGTTCGTGCAGCCCCATAGGCAGCAATAGAAAAGACGAACTGTAGTCTCCACAGCTTGTCTTTTCTCTGTGCATGTCTCCTGGCGCCGGTGTATTATACAACATGTTTGCCCATACATGGCATTTTTCCATACAATACAATTGTATGGGCAACGTAAAAAAAAACGAGAAGCGACCGTGTTTTTTGTACAAAGTGTAACAAAAAACGTGGTCCTGCATCGTAAAAAAAAGGCCGCTTTGAGGCCGTTTTTTGTCTGATGCAGTGGAGACATAACCTTACCCAACCTTATTAATACAGTATTTATTTAGCCATTGCCTCTGTAGGGGCCTTAGACTGATAGAACTTGCCCTGTTTCCCCGGAAATAAGACATCCCCCGAAAATATTTGCATTTTTTTACGCAATTCAGAGTTCAAAATAAGAAATCCCCTAAAAATAAGTCTGAGCTCGTCTTTAGGAGCAAAAATTAATATAAGACTGTCTAATGTTTGGGGAAACAGGGTATATTTACATGATTAAAATGTGTAAGATTTCCAATTCCTGTGAGAATAAATATACTGTGCATTTAATACAGAGTATTTTTATTTTAAAGCTTAAAGGAGTTGTCTCCCTTCAGAGTTTCAGAGAATGCGTGAATGAAATACTCTGTCACTTCCTGGTTCAGACTGACTCATTTGCATACAGCTCCATGCTTGTACAGCTCTGTGCTGTGCTTTCAGATGCTAATTAGATCAGATTAGCTTCTCAAACTACTAACAGGACTTCTTATCTGATCCCCAAAACAAAAGCCCTAATTACAGTTCTGTTTATTTTACATAAATCAAGCTTTTTACTGCTGAGCAGCACAGGACACTGCCATGACCTGTGTGATGACATCACTCACTGTTATCTCATTGAACAAACAGCAGGGGGAGAATTGTTTACAGGTCAGTTACTGAGGGAACTGACATAGCCAGGGAGGTCATAAATTCACTTGTATCTCCTTAGGGAAAACAGATGAACAAAGCAGTATATTTGGAAAATGTCTTTATTTTGTGTTCCCTACAATTTGAAAGCTATTCTTTGTAACGAGACAACCCCTTTAAGTTGTTACATTTCTACAAATTGTAGTTGAGCTAAGTGTAACTGCTCATCTTCGACTTTGCAGCTCTGGTTGTTTGTAGTCCTGACTTTACCATTTTAAAGGGTTGCCCAGCTCAAAAAATAAATGTATATATTGCCCCCAATTGTATAAAATGTCAAAGAAAAATATACAGCACATTTTTAAGCCCCCTCTGGTCCAGCAAGGGCGCACCAGTGGGCAGTCTAGTCTTTGATTTTGGTCTGCAGACAATCGGTGGCCTCAGCATTTGTGCTTCTTGCTGTTGACGTCACCACTCACAAGCCGTTCAAATTCTAATCAATAATGTCGATGGGACAGCAGTCAAGGCTGGGTTCACACGACGTTCTTGCATTGTCCTACGGTATGTGGCCACTGCGGTACGTCCCATTGCCAGTGTACCTTTCTTAATGGTAACTTGACGGATACCACGAACGAATGCAACGCTGTATGAACCCAGCCTTACAGCTGAGGCCACTGATTGGCTGCAGTGGTCATGTGATGACTGGAGCTTTAATGCAGAGGATTTTAAAGGCTTTTTATACAATTGGTGTCATTTTTGAAGTTTTTTGAGTCGGACAACACCTTTATTGCTGCAGACAAGGTTTGTGTTGTGGAAAGGGGACAACATTTAATTGATAATTACTATGTCATGTGGAGGAAAAACCTGCATAAAATCTCATTCCAGATATCAGTTTGTGGTCCTAATGTTAATATGTAAAATAAGGTGTACACAGCTTGCCCTCTTCTTTCTATATGACATTATAGCTGAACTCTTAATTAAGATGCTTATCTTTTTTCTTCTCTAAATAGGAAATGTATGAGGTAGCCAAGAAGCTATGTTCCTTTTGTGAAGGTCTGGTACATGACGAGCATCTACAGCATCAGGGCTGGGCTGCCATTATGGCCAACCTAGAAGATTGTACACATTCTTACCAAAAGCTGCTTTTCAAGTTTGATAATGCCTATTCAAAATATCTACAGTCTGTAGATGACATAAAGGTGAAATTAACAAAGTAAGTTGCTGCTGTATGTACACATTAATATGATTTATTAAGATGCTATTACAGCTGTATTGTACAAACAACTTGGACACTGTATACTTTGTCTCCACAATGAAAATAATACGCCCTCTCTAAAGTTAATCAAAATATATTGCCATTCCACATGATAAGAAATAAGTGTCTGGTGGACTGTTTGGACCCCTAACATTCACTAGAAAAGAGCAGCAGACTGTTGGGACCCCTAACATTCACTAGAAGGGCGCAGCGGTCGAGTATGCACACTGCTGACCCATTCAAAGAATATGGGAGTCACAGATAAAGCTAAACACTGTATTCTGCTGGCTTTTTCAGTCCTCTAGACTTTTAGTGTGGTGGTAGTGCACATACTCACCTACTGCCTTCAAACAGGGGGACCCACGAACCACCCCAATTTATGTGATTTACAGGGGTCCCTACCGTCAGAGTGATGATAAATTGTAATTATGGAAAATACCATACAACTTAGGTCCCAAGTCTGGAGTGATGTATTTTGGCATTTGTGCTTTAAAATGCCTCTGTTGGACCTGTGGATCATGTGATCAACGGATGTCTACTGGAATAGCACTAGGTCTTAGCAGACCAGCTCTGCTAGTGACTAATGTCACGACGAAGGGCCTGTAATAGGGGCTGCTTTGGATGTCTCAATTACATTAGAAGACTGCAAAATTACAAAAAAAGAATAAATTAAAATAATAAACTGTGAAAGTTCCACAGAGTTCTTTAATGTTTTGTTGGAGAGCATGTTATGTAACAACAATATGTGTAAGCATAAAAAATATGTAAAAGAAAGTACAAAGAGAAAAAGACATGTTGCCCATGCTAGATAAAAACCTCTGAAATAGCTGCTCTGTTTTAAAGAAACCATAAGCATAACAACGTTATTTTAGTGTCAGTTTGCATGTTTAGTGAACTATAATTAGAACTATAATTTGTCTTAGACACTAGTTAATACTAATTACTAAGTATATGATTAAGTTATCTTTAATATCGGTAACACCAGGGGTCCTCAAACTTTTTAGACCGGGGGCCAGTTCACGGTCCCTCAGACCATCGGAGGGGGGAAATATATTTTTAAAAAAAAAAGTTTTACTTTGGGGGCTAAAATTACAGTGAACCCAATTTATTATTGGGCCCCACGGGTATAGGTGAATTTAGGCCCCCCGCAGATTGGGTAGATTTGGGGCCCCCCAGCAGCTAGGTAATTTGGGCCCCCCACGAGGGTAGATTTAGGTCCCCCAGCAGACGTAGGTGATTTGGCCCCCCAGCAATGTAGGTAAATTGGGGCCCCCAGCAGCTGGGTAGAATTAGGGCACCCAGCAGGCTGTGGAGAATTGGGGCCCCCCCAGCAGGTCTTAGTTGAATTAGGCCCCCAGCGGGTTAGTAGAATTAGGGCCCCCCAGGGGTGAGGTGAATTAGGGCCCCCAAAAATGTGGGTAGAATTAGGCCCCCGCAGGTTGTGGGTAGAATTAGGGCCCCCACGGGTCTGGGGTAGAATTAGGGCCCCCCTAGCAGGCGTAGGTAGAATTAGGGCCCCCTAGCAGGTTGTAGGTAAAATTTAGGCCCCTGCGGTCTGTAGGTAAATTGGGGCCCCAGCAGGTCTGAGTTAGAATTAGGCCCCCACAGGGTAGGTGAATTGGGGGCCCCAGCGGGTCTGTAGGAGAATTAGGCCCCCCAGGGTGTGGTAAATTTAGGGCCCCCGGGTCGTAGGTAAATGGTCCCCCAGCAGGTCTGTAAGTGAATTTTTTCCCCCCACGGTGAGGTAAATTAGGTCCCCCAGCAGGTCTTGGTAAAATTAGGCCCCAGCGGTGTAGGAGAATTGGCCCCGCGGTCTGTAGTGAATTGGCCCCCCCAGAGGTTTGTAGGTAGATTGGCCCCCCCAACAGGGTAGGTAGAATTAGGGGCCCCGGGGGGTGTAGGAGTTTGGGCCCCCAGCAGGTGTAGGTAGAATTGGGCCCCAGCAGGTCTGAGGTAGAATTAGGCCCCCCAAAGGTTTAGGTAGATTAGGCCCCAGCATTTTGTGGGTAGAATTGGGCCCCCCAAAGGGGTCTGTGGTTAGAATTAGGCCCCCCGCGGGGTGTGGGGTAAAATTGGCCCCCCCAGCAGGTGTAGGTAGAATTAGGCCCCCCGCAGGGGTAGGTAGAATTAGGCCCAAAGAGGTGTAGGTAGAATTGGCCCCCCAGCGACAAAGTAAAATTTACCCCCCCGGGGTGTGGAAAAAATTAAAAAAAAAAAACTGCATCATCACTTACCTGGCTCCCCGCCACTGTCGTCCCCGGGGCTTTTCCGGGGGGCGTGACATCCCCAGGCCCGCCGCAGCGTGATGACGCTGACACGCCGTGCTGGGATCGGTGGGCGCCCCTTTCCTCCCCCTCATCAGAGTATATGAAAGAGCGGAGACCCCCTCTTCCCCGCAAAAGCATCGATCTGTATGTGCGTCCGGCGGACGCACTACATTTTGTCCCGGCGCCGCGCCCTCACCGATCGCTAAAGGGCCTAAGCCCCGTTTTTTGGTATTGACTTTGGACCCTAACGATCGGATGGGGGAGCTGTGGGTGGGGGAAACTCTGCAGCGGACGGGGGTGCTTGGGGGGACACTTTAAAAATATGGGGGTGTTTTGGGGCAGGGGGGGACATTTTGCGTATAATTTCAAGTGTCCCCCCTTTCCACTCACAGGGCCCTCCCTTATATTGTAAGTGCCCCCCTCAAGCACCTCCGTCCCCTGCCGAGTGTCAGCCCCCCAAGCTGGCCCTGCTGTCGCGTGGGTCGCAATGGCTTCCTTTATTGTCCCCCCAGGGACCTCCCTCATATGGAGGTGCGTGGCCGGTACAAGTATGGAGGCAGCGCGACAGCAGGGGGGAGCGACGAACCAGGGAGCGGGTCTGTCGCTGCCACCACCCCGGGGCCGCAGGTGGGGCGGCGGGCCGGATAAAAATCCCGGCGGGCGTGTTTGGGACCCCTGGGGAAACCCAAATTGATATGTTATTTAAAGCAATACAAAGAGACTGTGGGCAACACATACTTACTGCATATTCAGTTTTGAAATTAATTTTGTGGGCCCTACTTCTTGTGATGAACAGAGTACCCCCAAAATAATAATTGATCCAGTCATTTTTGGTACAAGCAGAGTAATTTACCCTTCCTTAAATCTGAGGTCCAACGCTTAACTAATTTTTTACCACAGTAATGTTGCAGGCCCCGGTCCACCCCCAAGTTATTGTAATGCGATCAAAGCCAATATTCAAAAAACTCTGTTTGTTGTTAGAAGGATTAAAAGTCTATACGAAGGACACTAAAAAATGCAAAAGTAAGTTAATTTTAATTTCTGTTAAACCACTAATGGGAAAAACACAAAATTTCTATTTAATTGTGGGTTCACGAAAATTTAAAAAAAAAAAACAACAAAAAAAATGAAAAATGGGCTGGACAAAATTGTGAAATTTTTAAAAGGGTCCCTTTTCGCTACAAAAATCATATCTGTAATGATGGAGTTTTGAAAAAAAAGCACTTTTGCAATTGGTTTGCATTACCTAAATCATTTAGTATAGCAGCTATGAGCTATGTTCTACACCTAAAACTGCAGCCTGGAGTTGGACCATGCCACCTTTCCTGTTATTGGCTGCCTGCACTCTCTTCCCTATTATCTGTGTAAAAGCAAAGTGAAAATGGCTGCTGCCTGTGTTCTCATTGTATTTCACTGCACCCTGAGCTGTGTAATAATGGCTGCATGAGCTTGTCTATGCCCCTTCTCCCAGTGATAGCTCTAGTGTGGTGTGAAGGATCTAGGCAATTACTGAGTCTCTAGATCATGGATTCCCAAACTCCACTCCTCACGCCCCACCAACAGGTCATGTTTTCTGGCTTTCCTTAGCAGTGCACAAGTGATTTAATTATGCTGCACAGGTGACTTAATTATTGTCAAGTCAATTCTGTGGGATACCCTGAAAACATGACTGTTATGGGGCGTGAGACTGGTTTGGGGAACCCCTGCTCTAGATGCTAGATTCACTCACCTCCCACCCCCCAAATATAACACAGTCTTATACTCGGAGAGGATGTCACAGCTCTGCAGACCTCCTGTACTCGTCAGTTCTCACCTAACCAGAACACCTGCATTGGTGTAAACAGTTATACATACAGCCTGAGATGATGAAACAAATGTGAGGAATGCAAAATGTTCCCCCCTCTATCAGGCAGGAGGTAGAGGGGGGGGGGGGGAGTGCATTCCTCACATTTGTTTCATCACCTCAGGCTGTATGTATAACTGCTTACAGCAATGCAGGTGTTCTGGTTACAAAGAGCTTGTAGAGCGGTAACCGCTCTACAGGCATGATAATTGACAACTACAGGAGGTCTACAGAGCTGTGACATCCACTCACCACACTGCTCACACAGAATGATAATGATGACTCAGGAGGGAGCAGGGACAGCTCTTCAGACATGAGAACTGACCACTGTAGGAAGTCTACAGAGCTGTGACATCCTGTATCTCCCACTGCTCACACAGAGCGTATTGCAGCGTGCACAGGTACGTGCCGCAATATGCCTTCAGTAGCACTGTTGAAAGCACATGAAGGCCAGCGCGCACTTTCAGTATGAGACAGCTCTCCGCCTTGTATAGTTGTCTAGTTCTTGGCACATAAACACCCGAAAGAAGTGACAGGTCACTTCTTTTTACGGGCATACATTATGCTCTGAAAAGTACGATTGTAAAATCACCACTATCTGAGCGTCGATAGTGATTCTACACAGCCCTCAATGAGTGCTATACTTGTTAATTGATTTTACTATATTTGTGGGGTGTACTTCGGTGCAATTATGCACTAAAGTACGCCCTGGAAATACATTGTGTGAACATAACCTAACTCTAAAGGAGACTTCTGCATCTGGCCACAGGTATTTTGGTCCACTCCAGCTGAACAAACTGCTCCAGGTGTCTTAGGTATGAAGGTGCCTTCTCCAGACTGCAGATTTCAGCTCTTCCCATAGATATTCAATAGGATTTAAATCAGGGCTCATAGAAGCCACTTCAGAATAGTCCAATGCTTTGCACTTAGCCATTCTTGTATGTTTTTAGCTATGTGTTTTGGGTCATTATCATGTTGGAGGACCCATGATCTGCGACTGAGACCAAGCTTTAGGCCAACAAGGCAGTATATTTAGCGTCAAGATGCCTTAATAGTCTTGCAGTTTCTTTGTACCTTGCACTCTGTGTCAGATGCAGCAAAGCAGCCCCAAAACATAAGTGAACTTCTTCCATGTTTCACACTAGGTACAATGTTCTTTTCTTTGCATCCTTCATTTTTGCACTTATGAACATAAGGCTCAGGAGTTCCAGTTTTGTTTAATCTGTCTAATGAAGCTTTGTGGCTTGTCAATATGCATTTTGGCAAATTCCATTGCTTTTAATAGTGGTTTTCTATTAAGTCCACTTTGACAAAGTCAGCGATGGATCTGATGCTGATGTACCTTGACCTTGGCGTTAACCTCTTTGGAAGTTGTTCTTGGCTCTTTGGTTACCTTTCGTATTATTTGTCTCTTCAATTTGTCATAGGTTTCCTCTCATGGCTGTGTCCAGGGAGATTGACTACAGTCCTATTAACTTTAAACTTCTGAGTAATACGTGCAACTGTAGTATCAGAAACATCAAGCTGTTTGGAGATGGTTCTATAGTTTTTACCTTTAACATGTTTGTCTATAATTTTCTTTCTGATCTCCTTAGACAACTCTCTCCTTAGCTTTCTTAGGTCCATGTTCAGTTTGGTACACACTATGATACCAGACAGCACAGTGACTATTTTTCCCCCTTTAAGTAGACAGACTGACAGAACACAATTTAGTTTAACATGTCCCTATGGCCAAAGTGTTTTCAATCCTTTCTAGGGGTACCATCATTTTTGTCCAGACCAGATTCATTATTATTATTTTTTTATAAATTTTTTCATTTGAATCACAATTCAAATGCAATACCTGATCTTCACTAGTTGATTTTCAGTAAACTTAGATTTATTATTACTTTTCACAGTTTCAAGTTACTTTCTTTACCGGGATGGTGCAAACAATTTTGTCAACATATGTACAGATGTAGCAGAGTACAGCTTGACTGTGATATCACGGCTTTTCGTGTTATCTGCTCTGATCTGTAAACAAAGGCCATTTGAAAGCATTGAAAAAGATGAGATAACATTCTGTGCCGTGATATCACGGTGCAATATCTGTTCTGTTTAGTTCTGCTACATTTGTATATAATAGAGCTGATGTTCTCTCACTTTATCATATCTTGCTCTCAGATAGGGTAGACTCACATGACAGGTCACTTGAGCATTGTGTTTGAAAGTCATTCATGATGGTCTTATCTTTTCTGTCAGCAAATGTAAGAATCAATAAGATGTAATGCACTCAATCCTGACAAATACTTTGTTTAAATTAATTTTCTAGTTTAGGAACTGCTGTCTCTGTCATGGCCAAGATTCCGCTGCTAGAGTGTCTAACTCGACATAGCTATAGAATGTGTTTAGGTAGGTTGATGTCTTCTACGGAAGGAGAAGTTGATGAACTGGAGGCGGAGAAGTCAACTGACATGGTGCAATATAATGAAACAAAACTGAAAAACCCGGCTTTATTAGCTTCTCTTTCTACATCTGGAGAACAAGTATCACAGGAAGTACATGACAATCGTACAGAGCAAGAGAGTATGGAGTCTGTGAGACCTTCAGAGGAGCAAATGGCTCAGGAAAGCCCACTGTTCAACGTGTCATTACTGGACTGGATAAATGTACAAGATCGGCCCAATGATGTCGAGTCATTGGTCAGGAAGTGTTTTGACTCCATGAGCAGAGTAAGTGAATGACCTACCATTTGTAATCATGTAATCAAATAAAAGTACAAATTTGGATTGGGTATGGATTTGCCATCTTCAGACAGAGCTTGTTTTATGTTCGGCGACATATGGGAAAAGAAATGTCTGGCTACTAAATCCCGTTCAGTAGAAGACTTTTGGTTGCTATAAAACTGTAGGTTGCATGACCGTTGTACAACACACCACTATACCGTGACCATGTAGTGATCTTGAAAGTGGAAGCAGCATACAAAAAAACGAAATAACAATTTCAGACTTTTAGGCTAGAGGTTTTTTTTCTCTAACTGGACTATTAGAAGCAGAAATAACAGTTATGTCCAACTAGTAAAAGAAGAAAAATGTATGTAGAAGTATACACATAAATAACAGAGGTATTACCACGTAAAATCTTAGCGAATGTACTCTGGTGTTTCCGTGACTCCTACAGAAATGAATAGGGAGCGGGGACATAGGACACCACCTTTCCATTCATTCTTCACCTGGATAGGGCAAACCGGTGGCCACCACAAATATTCCGTGGATATGCCATAAATGTTTAAGGCAATAATATCACTGTCATTCAAGTGGTATTTAACTGCACAGGTGTTCCCATCTAAAACATATTGGGAAATATTAGATATGTACCTTGTCATTTATTTTAGGTTTTTTATCATCTTGGCCATGTATTGTATATTGATAAGATATGCCATAAATGCTTCCACCTCTGTGACCCACAACCCACACAGCCATTTTCAGATTTTTGGTTTTGTTTTTTTCCTGCCTGCATTCCAAGAGCCATAACTTTTATATTTTTCTGTCTACATAGCTATATAAGGGCTTGTTTTTTTGTGAGGCAAGTACTTTTGAGTGCTGTCATTCACCATACCATAGATCATACCGGGAAAGCGTAAAAAAAAATTCTAAGTGGGGCTAAATGTGAAAAAAACATACTTTACTCTTCGGTATAAATTTTGTGTTATCCGTATTCTGCAGGTGAATAGAATTCTAGCAATACCAAATATGTAGGATTTTTGTTATGTTATAGTACTGTAAAAAAATCCAAACATCTATTTTTTACATTTTCTCCGCAGCGTCCTTTTCTCTGACCGATAACTTTTTTGTATTTCACCTATGGACCTGAGTGAGGGTGGGTTTTTTGCTGTCTGAAGTTTACTTTTTAGTGGTACTATTTTGGTATGGATCACTTTTATTCCAAAAACAGCAATTTTGGCATTTGATTTTTTTTCTACGGTGTTCAGCATACAGGACTAATAAGGTTATATTTTAATAGATAAGACTTTTACGAATGCGGCGATACCAATTATGTGTAACTTTTTTTTTAAATTATTTGTTAAATGGCAAAAGGAGAGTTATTTGAACTGATTTATTTATTTTTTTTTTTTACTTTAATGCTTAGTCCCACTAGAGTAGGGCGCACAGTCATTTGCCCTATATACGGCAGTACTATTGTACTGCCATATATAGAATTTTCATTAATTGTCTATTGAACCTTGCCATAGGTAGCTTGTAATGGATGTATGTACAGTATATGGCAGCTACAGAAGCCTGCTGATTGCAGAACGTCCCAATGCGTTAAGGGGTTAAAAGGGTTGTCTCACAATAGTAGACATTGATGGCATATCAATGGGACATGCCATAAATGCTTGATAGATGCAGGTTCCACCTCTGTGACCCATACTTATCTTAAAAGGGTTGTCTCACTATAGACATTGATGGCATGTGGATAGCATGTGGGTTCCACCTTCGGCTGTTCTCAGAACTCCCACTGATATGAATGGAGAGTAATCACGCAAGTGTGGCCATTAATCCATTTTAAATGGGCAGTTTCGAGGGGCCTTCTTCGAGATTTGTGGGAACTGCACCTATCGGACATTTATGACATATCTTTGCGATATGCAATAAATGTCCAAGATGGGAAAACCCCTTTAAGAATAGACAGGATAAATATGTAATATCTCCTGGTAGCTTAAATTAATTTGTTATGTATAATCCACACGTTGCTCTGCTTATATGGGAACGGCTAGATATCTGTTCACTTACAGGGGTATTACCGCGTAAACATTTATTATATATCCACAGGATATGTGAGGTGACCACCACTTGCCACATCCAGGTAGAGAATGAATGAATGGAATGGTGGTCACTTGTATCCCCTCCTTTTCATTAATTTCTGTAGGTCATGGAAGCAACAGAGCATACTCGTTAAGATCTTACTTGGTATACTGTTATTTATGTGTATATTTCTCTGCTTTTAGTAGTTCGACATGACTGCTATTTCAGATTTGTATAGTCTCCTTAGGAAAAAAACATTAGCCTAAAAGTTTAAAATTTTTAAAATGTTCTGTATAATGCATCAACTTCTGATATCACCACACATCTTCCTATGGGAAAAGTAGTGTGACAATGGTAGCATTTTCAACCTGTTTAGAAATCGTTAAATTGTTTGATGCCTCCGAAACTCCCTGTTCAGAAGAGACAAGTGGCCACTTTTGTGCGGTTACTGTCCATTCCTTTCAGTGGGAGGTATAGGTACCGTCGAGTGAAACCCAGATGGGAACCATCCATGTCAGGCACCTGTGGTGTGTCCTATTGATATTCCATAAATGTTTGAGATGCGAAAACCGCTTTAAGGCTTTTGTTCACGTGGCCCAGATTTTATACAAAATCTGCCTCAGAAATCCAAAGCTGGAACTAGGATTTCTGATGCCTCTTGGGGCAGTGGGTGTGCATGCAGATTATCCCTTTTGTAATTTTCAGCAATCCTGAACACATTTTAGATTTAAAAGTCAACAGCAAGTCTATTATTCCATGCAGATTTTTTTCTCCCTATATCTGTCTCTATCGGCACCTCTGTGACGTGTTTGTGGGGTGCCGATGGTTTCTTTGGCAACCCGGAGGCCTAATAAAGGCCAATAAATCGCTGAGTAAAGTCCCCTGTGTGGAAAAGTGTAAAAAAAAAAAAAAAAAGTGAAAGCAAAAAGAAAAACACGAATTCAATAAGACATGTACACTGCTCTTTTCCCATTGCAAATTGTCGCAAAAAAATACAGATATTTGATATCACCATGTGCGTGTAAAGTAGCCTATAAATCTGAATGAACGTCATAAGAATTTTAAAAGAAATGGCAGAATTGCGATTTCTGTTCATCCCGCTGCACATAGAATTGAATAAAAAGTGATCAAAAGATCATATCAATGCTAAAGTGGCACCAATGAAAATGTCAGTTTGTCCGCAAAAATAAAAAAAAAACCTTAGGCCATGTCCTCATGGTTTTGCAAACCGTCTGAAAAACTGGCCGCAAACTTTTACACGGGAAGCTATGGAAAACTCGTGCAGCAGTTCCCGCTGCACGAGTTTTCTGCCCGCCGGTTTTTCAAACCGCCAGCGTCCCGAAAGATGTTGTACTTGTTCATTCTTTCGTCCGGTTTCTGGACGGAATATGAACAAGACAAGCGGGGGGGGCTTTTCTCCGCTAATCGCAGAGAAAAGCCGTTCCCCGGCGGCCGTGTGCCCGGCACAAAAAACGGACAAATACCGGTTGGATTAACCGACCGGTACTTGTCCTTTACCGTGGGGATGCGCCCTTACACAGCTCTGTATACAGAAAAAAATGCATAAATATTGTCTTACTCAATAAAAACACTTGAAAGTGCTACAATAATAAAAACTATATAAATTGGGTGTCACTCCGCTGACAGCGTGCATTTCGGTGCGTATTTGCGCTCTAATACGGGTGAGATGCGTGCCGAAATTACGGTAATCCATAGTTCTCTGCGAGAACTATGGATTACGCCTCTTCTCCCCGCTCGTACAATACGATCGTATTGTATGCGCGGGGAGATAAGTGACGTCAATTATTCGTGGCGAATACGCGGCGCGAGTAATGAATGTCAATGGGGCCGGTGGGCCGCGGGAGTACGCGGGTATTAGCATAAGCTCCCGAAAGACACGATGTATTGTGCGTACTGTACATCGTGTGAACATACCCTTAAACATAATTGCTGTATTTTGTTCACTCCACCTCCCAAAATTGTTACAAAAAAGCGACAAACCCCCAAATAGTACAAATGAAAACTCATCCCACAAAAAACAAGTCCTCAATCAGCTCCATATGCGGAAAAATAAAAAAGTTATATCTGTCAGAATATGACGACATAAAAATGCAAAATTTACAAAAGCATTTCTATTTTATAAAAATAATTAAGCATAAAAAAATATATGAAATTGATGTTGTTGTAAGGCTATATTCACACAGCTTAAAATGGGACGTATCCCGCCCCGTATTTCGCACCATACTGCACGAAATACGGGGCGGGATACGTCCCAGTCATTACGGTAATCCAGAGTTCTCATAGAGAACTATGGATTACGTCTCCTCTCCCTGCTCGCACAATACGGCGAGCGGGGAGAGAAGTGACGTCATTTATTCACGGCGTATACGCGCCGCGAACAGTGAATTTCTATGGGGCCGGCGGGCTGCCGGTGCTCCCGCTCCCGTGCACACGGCGTAATTGCGGGGCGATATACGTCCCGCAATTACGCCGTGTGAACATAGCCTAATTGTACTAGTTTATTATGTCACTTATTATGTCATTTATACCGAACAGCAAATTAATCCCAAAAAACAGTAGCGGAACTGTGTTTTTTTTGTTTGTTTTTTATTTCAATTTTTACGACACAATGCTAAAAAAAAAAATATGAAGCACCTGAGGGCCCAAAATGTACAATACACCTCCAGATGAGTTCCCTGAGGAGTGTTTGAATTCAAGATAGGGTGACTTATGGAAGGTTTCACCTGTTCTGGTACTTTGGGGGCTTTGTTAATGTGACATGGCACCCACCAAAATCTGCATTTAAAAAATCAAATGCCGCTGTCTCCCTTGTACGCCCTGCCATATGCCTAAACAGCAGTTTACACCCATATATAGGGTATTGCCGAACTTGGCAGAAATTCCGGGATGCTTTTTATTTTCAAGCAATTTTTGTGAGAATGAAACATTTTCAGCTAAAACTGCATATTTATAGCCTAATGCTAACGCATTTGTGAAGCTACTGTGGGATTGATATTGTCACTACACCCCTGTATTTATTCTTTAAGGGGTGTCCTTTCCCAAATGAGGTCTTTTTAGTTTTTTTTTTTTTAAGTTTTGGCACCTTAAGGTGTCCACAAACGAGAGATGGTGCCTAAAATATATCCCAATAAAAATATGACCCCAAAATCAAATAGGTCTGAGGCTTGTGGTTGAGTCAGATAGCGCACTAGGGCCAAATATGGGATATATCTAAAGAAGGCAAAACTGGGGAATCAATGTTGAGTTGCATTTCCCTGGTCTCATCTACTGTGTTCCAGTGAATAATGGATAAAAAAAATTGAGAATTGATAAAAAGTTTGAAATTTCATCTCCAGGTTACTTTAATTTCTATGAAACCCCCAAGGGTTCACAAACTTCTTAAATGTTGTTCTGAATATATCAAGGAGTGTAGGTTCTTAGAAGGAGTCATTTATGGGAGTATCTAACATACAGGCTCCTCAAAGCCATGTCAAATCTGGTGCCTTAAAAAATGGTGTTGCAGATTTTGTTGAAAATGTGAAAAATTGCTGCTAAATTTAAAAGTCCTTTATTGTCATAAAAAATAGTGAATTTAAAAAATGTTGCTAAGATAAAGTAGACATATGAGAGATTATAGTTATAAACTATTTTGTGTAGTATAGCTATCTATCTTACATACAGAACTTTTTGAGGTTTGAAAACCTTTTCATACATTTTGATATTTTTCACAAATAAAAAAGGATTGTATGGACCAAAATTTCTTGCTAACATAAAGCAAAATGTGTCACGAGAAAACTGCCTCCGAATCACAAGGATAGGTAAAAGTATCAAAAAGTTATTCCCACATTAAGTTATACAAGTCCGATTTTAAAAAAAATGGGGTTCTGTCGTAGAGGTCAAAACTGGCTGCAGCGGTGATGGGTTAACTGCAGACAGGCCATAGGTACCATGCAGGCCTAGCGCTTGTGTTTACATGGCCAGTAGATCTGTGGGGTAGTCTTCATGGATAAGAAAAAATGAAATGACATAAGATCGCTTGTATTGGTTTCTTTTGGTTTTATAATGGAATCCGGGCTAGTTGAGTGGAAACTTTACTTTTGTATTCAGATTGTTTTTGAAAATGGAAAATTCTTTTCAAGCGCTAACTTTAACTGCAACCATAAATATATCAGCACTGAGAAACTGCCAGGTCAAAAATAATATATTCATTTTTAAACTAACCTTCTTGTTTATGCGGTCTGGTGGGAATTCTAGTTTTGTTATATGTATGGTATTGTTGATGTTTCTGAACTTTTTGAGGGAACATGTCCATCTCTTTGAGGAACTTGTGTGTAGTATTTCATTGGCAGGGCAGGCTGTTTGCGCACAAGAGCTCAGTGTATTAATTGATGCAGTGTGTTGAGAATTAATCGGTTTAAGCTGCTCTAATTGATAACAGTTTAGGCTATTGGGAAATAAGATATAACAAACCAGACAGATCTAAATATCAGATGGCATAGCATCTCATATCTTCTTGGCATAGACCACACAAATAAGCCCAACTTCATAAGATGTCTAAAACCTGCTGTGCCTGTTGATTGCTCCAGACTTGGAGAAAACACACTGGGCCAGATTTATCAATACTGTCCAACTCTTAGGCCTTGTCCCTACGGCACTATTTTTTCAGCCGGTTTTCGGTTTTGAAAACAGTCTGCAAACTTTTACACGGACCTTAATGGAAAATCCGTGCAGCAGTCCCCACTGCACAGATTTTCCACCCGGCGGTTTTTCAGACCGACGGCGGCCCGAAAAACATAGAGCATGTTCACTCTTCGGACCGGTTTTCGGATGGAATATGAACATGTCTATGTGAAGGGGGAGGGCATTTCTCCGCTAACTGCAGAGAAACGCTGTCCCCCGGCCGTGTGCATGACACGAAAACAGTACCAATACCGGTCGGATAAACCGACTGATATTTGTCCTGTGCCATATAACTGGCCACTTAGACAGTGTAAAGTTAGACTAGACAATGCACCACACTTATCATGGTGTCCATATATCTGACACGTTAGAACTTTTTAAAATTGACTTACTTTATTCCACTTACTGCACTTTTTTTTTATTTTTATTGGGGGGATACATACTAAACCAGGCCACTTTTCATAAGGGCATGCCTATTTTCACAAACCACACCCCTTTACAAAGGTCACACCCTCTTTGTCGGACAAGACGCAGAAGGTCTAGAAACTGTGTTAAACACATAATAAATGTGGTGTAAAGCATGTACGCCATTAGTTTTGGTGCTTGTTGTGCTACAATTCTGCCACAACTACCTTGATAAATGTGCTGTTTTATGTCAGCTGTTGTGCAAAATTTGGTTCTATGTGCTATCCTCATATCCTAACTACTATTGCTTAATTTTTTTTTGTGAAGTGTGGGCGGACCCTCACAATTTTCTGATGCGTTATAGATACATGTAAAAGGATAACATTGATGAAAATGTCGTCTAAGTCCAGCACTAATTTCCAGAAAATTAAAGCTGAGCCTGTTAGAGGGATATTGGTGATGAAGGGGCCTTAACAGCAGGGCACAGGGCTACAAAGCGCTGGAAGGCAGAGAGTGACAGTCACTAGGGCTACTAGAGTAGAGAGAGTTGATTCTAGGAGACCTTTCACAAACAAGCAGGAGATGAGAACTGCTATGACTTTGGAGTAAAATCAGAACAGCAATGTATTTAGTAATAGTCTTAATTTACCCTTACCTACATGCATAAAACTACTCAATATATTGGGAATATCTCTTTAAAGAGTACCTATCACCTCCAGGGAAACCTCCTGAAATAACAGGAGACTAAAATACAAACACTTCCTTAAATATGCTTCATTAGGGAAATCAAAGCACCTGTAATTCTGTTATAAAAAAAAAAAAGCGCTGGCCCTTCAAGACAGCTCTGAAGTCGGGCCAAGTTGGCACCTGACAGCTTAAAGGATGATAATGTTGACAGTTGTATCAAATCTCCTGCCTCTGAGCTGGGAGAGTCCACTGTGTAGGTGGGCGTCTGTAAGTCTACATCATGAGCACACTGATTTTCTCAGGCCTGCTATGTATGTGATGAATATAACATTAGCAGCAGTGTAATGTAGATGCCTATAAACCCTGTCATACTATGTCCTCAGTGTGCTTTGCCTGCTGTACTCTATGTAGAGAGAAGCTCAGATTACCCTGTACAAGCAGCTATGTCCTCAACTTTCCTTTCTGTTGGTATCTCCCAACAGAAAGAATCCCTGCTACATACAGAGCTCTACTAAGAAAGTGAAACTAAAATCTGTCCCCTGTAATACTGACATGAGCCCTCTGCATTGCTAATGACATGTATTGGAAAAAAGTCTTATTTCATCTACTACTATATTTTGTGTGTTTGCGTGGAGGTCATAGGTACTCTTTAAAGGGAACCTGTCACATAGATTATGTCCCCCTTACTGATTACAGCACAAGCTAGTATCAGACCTGCTGTTCCCAGCACTGTGCCCCTTATTCTGCAAGATGCAGCAGTTTTAGAGCATTTACCCCTCAAATCTTATTCATGAGTAGGTATTAGCCCTGCCCACCAAAGACTAGCCCCACCCACTGACTTTTATTCCCATGTTTCTACCTATTCAAAGTAATAGGTTTATCAGTTGAGGTGGGCGGGGCTAGCCTCAGATCGGTGGGGTTTGCAAAAAACTGACTCTTTGAATGACTCTTCTGGTTGAAAACTGCAGATTTGATTATTAAATACTCGAAAACTACAGCATCTTACAGAATAAGGGACACAGCGCTGGAAACAGCATGTCTGACACTAGCCCTCAGCAAGGGGGGCAAAAACTATGTGACAGGTTCTATTTAAGGACTCTACAGATTACACAGACTCTATTGGCACTGTTAAGAGATTTATATCATTGAAAATCTCAATAACGTTTTAAAGGGTCTTCAGTTTCATTATAGTCTGTTTATGTCTGTGAGCATTGCCCGTTGCGTTTGGCTGCTCAGTTTAGAGCTGTTGCATTTTGGAAATCAGTGGTGGTCAAAATCATGCACAGGGTAAACTTAAGAGGGGATTCAGGGTGAGGCTATAGGCCCTTTCATTCTCAGGATTGTGCGGATACCAGAGCTCCAATCCTATATCTTGTTGATTTGCCATCACTTTATACAGTTGTGCTCAAAAGTTTACATACCCCGGCAGAATTTTTGCTTTCTTGGCCTTTTTTCAGACAATATGAATGATACCACAAAAACTTTTTTTCCACTTATGGTTAGTGGTTGGGTGAAGCCATTTATTGTCAAACTATTGTGTAACTTATTTTTATAACATAATGACAACCAAAAACATCCAAATGACCCTGATCAAAAGTTCACATATCCTGGCGATTTTGGCCTGATAACATGCACAGAAGTTGACACAAATGGGTTTGAATGGCTACTAAATGTAACATCCTCACCTGTGACCTGTTTGCTTGTAATCAGTGTGTGCATAAAAGCTGAGTGAGTTTTAGGGATCTGGACAGACTATCTTGCATCTTTCATCCAGCCACTGACGTTGCTGGATTGTGAGTCATGGGGAAAGCAAAAGAATTGTCTACTGGAAAAGGTAGTTTGAACAGTATAAAACAGGAAAGGGATACAAAAAGATATCCAAGGAATTGATAACGTCAGTCAGCAATGTTCAAACTGTGATTAACAAACGGAATATCAGGGACTCAGTAAAAACCAAACCACGGTCAGGTAGACCAACAAATATTTCGGCCACAACTGCTCGGACAATTGTTCGGGATGCAAAGAAAAACCCACAAATAACATCAGCTGAAATATAGGACTCTCTGAAAACTAGCAGTGTGGCTGTTTCAAGATGCACAGTAAGGAGGACCTTGAAGAAAAATGGGCTGCATTGTCGAGTCGCCAGCAGAAAGCCATTACTGCGCAAATGCCACAAAGTATCTCACCTACAATACACCAAAGAGCACAGAGACAAGCCTCAAAACTTCTGGAACAAGGTAATTTGGAGTGATGAGATCAAAATCTGTTTGGCCACAACCATAAACGTTACATTTGGAGAGGTGTCTATAAGGCCTATGATGAAAGGAACACCATTCCTACTGTAAAGCAGGGAGGTGGATCACTGAAGGTTTGGGGCACAGGAATCTTGGTCAAAGTTGAAGGAAAGATGAATGCAGCACGTTATCAGCAAATACTGGAGGCAAACTTGCACTCATCAGCCTGGAAGCTGCGCATGGGACGTACTTGGATGTTCCAACATGACAACGATCCAAAACACAAGGCCAAGTCAACCCGTCATTGGCTACAGCAGAACAAAGTAAAGGTTCTGGATGGGCCATCTCAGTCTCCTGACCTCAATATCATTGAACCACTCTGGGGAGATCTCAAGCGCGCAGTTCAGGCAAGACAGCCCAGGAATTTACAGGAACTGGAGGCTTTTTGCCAAGACGAATGGGCAGCTTTACCATCTGAGAAAATAAAGAGCCTCATCCACAACCACCACAAAAGACTTCAAGCTGTCATTGATGTTAGAGGGAGCAATACACGGTATGAAGAACTGCGGTATGGGAACTTTTGATCAGGTTCATTTGGATGGTTTTTTTTTTGTCATTATGATTTAAAAAGCGGCAACACAGTAGTTTGACAATAAATGGCTTCACCCAACCACTAACCATGAGTGGAAAAAGTTTTTGTGTTATCATTCATATTCTCTGAAAAAAGGCCAAGAAAGCAAAAATTCTGCCAGGGTATGTACATTTTTGAGCACAACTGTACAAACCATCTGAAAACCGACAAGCAACACTCCCCATAGACTTTAATAGAAAATCCATTCAGCAGCCCCTACTGAATGGATTTTCCGCCGGATGTTTTTTGACACCACCGGCATAACAAAAATCTTAGAACATGTTAATTCTTCTGCCCGGTTTTTGGCCAGAGCATGAACATGTGAATGTGAAGGGGGTGGCTTGAATCTGCAAACCACGGGCAAAAGCTTTCTCCCTACATGCCAAAAAAAGTACAGAGTATTTTGTCAGTGCTGTGGGAACGCACCCTAAAGCACTTGTAAGCGGGATACAGTAAAAGATGATGTGGCTTTACGGCACCAACTAAAGTAGCTGCAGTGAATAAGAGATACTCACTGATATTGAATGTGAAGTGATGCATCTGTGAAGCGAAACGACGGATAATGATTTTTTTTGGGCAATATTGATGGTGATGTAACTGTGAAATGATGGATAGTGGGGTATTACTGTACATGGTGTTAACATTTTATGGAAATTGGCTCCAAAATGATGGGGGAATGAGCGGCTGCAGGGTCAAGCTCCTGACATAGGACTCAGTGTACTGTAAACGAAGTTATTTCTTCAATGGTATATCATTTTGTCTATGGTTTTGCATGAAATCATGAATGACTTCTATAGAGTGCTAAATAATCCGAAGTGCAAAAATTGTATTTCTAGAAATGCGCTCAAAATGCTAATCGTTTTTTGCAAGTTAGTTCCATCTGGAGCTGGGGGGCTAATGAGCTAAACTACTGGCATTACATGAAAGTAGCAAAAATCATCAGTAAATAAGGCTCCAATTGCATAATATGAACCAGCACAGAACCGTCTTGTAGAATCCCTTCTGTTTGTGTTGGATACACCATGTAAGGTCACAAGAGGAGGTGGCAAGTCATGAAATGGATTATTCTCCTTCCCTTAGAAACGCCAATTCTCTTGCTGTACTGTTTGTCACTGTGTTTGATAAGCGCTTCCTCCATAAGAGATTTGATTGTATTTCTCTACTATGTACATCTAATGGCGAGCTCAACCACAGCGACCAGAACAAATAGAAGACCCTGAATATACTCAAGGCGTTTGGTCACAGTTAGGACACTTCAAAGCAGGATTACCAATGTTTCAAAACAATTTCCATCAATTGGACCATTAAAAATAAATTAAAAGCTCCCAAACTAAATGGATACTTGTATTTCCTGTATTATTTACTGTAGTATCTTGTGATCTTGTTGCTGCTGAAGTCGAGCGATGGTTTTTCCATAATAGGGGGAATTATATCAATCTCTGAGGCAACAGCGTTTTATTCAGAGTGATTACTGTAGCTGTTAATGTCTTCATATTCAGTCTCCTCTTATGTTCTCAACTTACACGAGGTGATGGTGTACCAGCAGCCAAAATGAGATGAAAGCGCTGTCAGTACATTTTATAGTATCGCTTTTGTGCCCTCTGGTGATATTATGTGTTATACATATCAAGAGGCATTTTTCATTGAAATTCATGTAAACAACACCTGTCACAACATGCCGATCATTTAGGTATTAAAACGAAATCTGGAATTGGCAGATTGTGACAAAATGCAGAACTTTGCTGGACCATGATAGCATCTGATACTTGCTTCTATAGTAAGAGGCTCCTCATCACTCATTCCCCTTCTGTAGGAGCTTCATGCCAGTAAGCGATGGATTGACATAGAACATATATTTAGAGAGAGATTTATTAATTCCTTGAGAATGTATTGATACAGAAGGCTTAATTTACCAAAACTGATTAACCTTAACGGAGTTGTCTCACTGTAGGTTTTCAGCCTACCTCAGTGTGTCTGGCACCATAGGATTTTTGAATTCAGGGGTGTGCTTCTTGTCTGCCTCTTCTCCTCCCCCCTCCCCTCAGCACACAGACAGCTTTCCAACTGCAATAACTTCTATACAGCAGGGGGAGGGCGAGTGGGTTTGCTGCCAGAGTTAACCCTGTGTGTGCCTGCCTAGGTCTGCTGCCGGCTGCTCACTGCTGGATCAGCTGCACTGTGCTGCTCCTGTGGCCGAGCTCTTGATGCTCCTCTCCACAGAGTCAGGAGACAGCAGGGAGAGGGCTGATCTATGAGTGGCTATAGAGCCAGAGGTCTGTCAAGCTGTGTATGCTAATAGCAGAGCAGGGGGGATGTAAGTGTTCCTATACCCCCTGCTTAGCATACAAAACTCCACGGACATCTCAAGCAACAACAAACAAACCCTGTTCTGTGCCGTCCTCCCATCAGAACAGACACAGGGCAGCCGTGAATTGTGTTACTATAATCACGATGTGTCACTAATACAGCAGAGCAGGGAGGGATATGAACCGTTCACATGCCCCCTGATCTGTTCTATTAGTATAGTCAAAGCTCCACAGACACATCATGATTATAGTCACACACTTCACTGCTGTCACATCGTACTGACCACAGATCAGCCTCACCTCTGCTCTCCTCAATCTGTGTAGAGAGCAGGAGGGAGCAGGCACACACAGGGTTAATCCAGGCAGCACAGCTGCACAGACACAGAAGCTGGGAGTAGAGCCCTCCCCCTCCCTCCCCTACAGAAGCATCACAAGTGGCCTCATACTGTGCAGGAGGGGCTCTGTGCTCCGACCTGCATTGAGAAGCTGATGACGTCACCAGCACAGGCAGCCAGTGAGAGAAAAATCAACAGGTCTGTGGCTATAGGGATTTGAGAAGCTGATGCACTCATACTACTAGGGATAACTCAAAATCAGTAGAACATTTGTAATGAACATATATTGCAAAGCTGCTTGTTTTTTAAAGATCTTTTAATTAAAACCCAATCATTGTAGCGAGACAACCCCTTTAAAACTCTTTGTTGACCATAGCAACCAATCAGAGCTAGGTAACAAAGATATAGCCACTATACAAATATGCAACTGTATATGTATAAAGTACCCGGTGTATATCAGTACCTAAATACAAAAGCAAGTGGACAATGTCTAGCTAATCACAGCAAAAAAGACATTGTACCAAATACCTATTAGCAGGGAGAAGTGCCCCTATAAGAGGGAGGAAAATGTGGTAAAAAATGTGGTCAAAAACTCACGGTTCTGAAGGCCTTGTCACAGTAGACTCCGTTGCCCCATTGGACCAGTATATACCATATAACAGAAAAAGCACTATCGCTATCACTATACTAGTCCTATCCAGATAGAGCACTCGCCCCGAAAAGGGCGACCCCACCTCTCGGCGACTCATCCTAACTAACTAAATTATACAGTAACATACATAAAGAACACAGACATAAGTCCCGGCGCGTTTCCCCAAGATATGGTTCATCAGGGGATAATAATTATACATCTGTGATGAGAGTTGATGATGGTCCAAGTGATGGCATGATGAGGCCAGGTCTTTGTTGCTGTGATTAGCTGGACATTGTCCACTTGCTTTTGTATTTAGGTACTGATATACACCGGGTACTTTATACATATACATCTGCATATTTGTATAGTGGCTATATGTGTGAGGCCATTTTTATATATAAATGATAATTATTTTAATGCATATCTATTAAAGATTATTGTTTTAGGAATTTTTCTTTTGATCTGTGAGACGGTTTTCTATATTCCTATTATTATCTCTTTTTTCTGTGAGTTGTTCTAGGTAACAAAGATAGTTTTACGGTTAGACAGTTTTGTTAAATGAGCTTTTTTCAATTTTACCCACAACCTCTCTATTTTAAACGGAGAGGTGGTTTGGACTCTGCCATAGACTTGAATTAATTTCAATGGGAGAGTCCCAACCACTTTTCTGTTTAGAAAGGAGAGGTTTGGGGGCTTGTTTAGGAGATATGTCGAGGTCCCACCTCTGGGAACCCGTATCTATCAGGTATTGATGGCATATCCTAGCAAAAAGCCATCAATGTCTGTATTTAAAAAAAAACAAAAAACACCTTTAAGCGATATCTGCTGCTGCGCATGTGCTAGTTTTCGAAGCTCCTAGCACTTGTTTGACAGAGAACATTGAGCGCAGGGACAACCAAATGATTTCATGGGCTGTATACATCCGTGCTGTATAGTAAATGTGAATAATTTAGTATAGCTGTGGATATATACAGTGAGCGAACTAACAAACACAAGCTTTTCTGTAAATGCTTCCTGTATAAAATGTGTCTATAGTTCATGTATTGTTGAGGCACAGCTATACTGTTCAGGAAATATCATTAGAAAATTACTTGAAACATTTTTTGGGAGTCCAAATTTTTTAATTCTGTTAATATCCCATTGACTCTAGAGTGCGACTGTCTCTGGGTATTAAGGCTATCAAAATACTGTAAGACTATCAGTCAGTAACAATGGCACGTTAAAGCTGTAGACCAACCACTGATGACCAAATCTCTGTTAATCTGGGAAAGTATTGTTTTTATATTCCAGATTATAAGGATTCTTAGACTGTTAGGATGTGATTGTTTTGCAAAAAGTAGTTAGTCGCAATAGACACTGTTTGAAAGACACTGGTCAGTTTTTGCGTATGTTAGCAGCATTGGACTCCAGTGATGATAAAATTATGTGTACCCTTGATATAAAATCACTTTTTACCAACATCCTATTGTATGAGGGTATTAAAGCAATAAGAGAAGCATTATATGAAGATCATACTCTTGATAATGCCAAGATTGCGTTTTTTATTACGCCGCTTGAAGTTATACTTGCAAAAAACTTCTTTCACTTTGGTTCTCAATTTTATTTGCAGCAATAGGGGACCTCAATGGGGTCTCCTGTCACTCCAAGTTATGCAAATCTGTACATGACAAGTTTTGAAAAAAATTATGTATTTGACTCCGTATATGGCCAATATATAGTGAAATGGATAAGATACGTGGACGACGTTTTCTTTTATGGAGTGGTTGTGAGGAACAACTAAGTGAATTTTTGGGATATTTAAATGAAAAAGAGCCATGGATTCAGTTCACTGTGACCAAACATGAGAAGACAATACAGTACTTAGATGTAAAAATCTGAGGATGGTTTACAGACTATGTACACAAAGGAAATAGATTGTAACAACTTGCTACACAAAGATAGTTTTCATTCCCCACAGACATTTAAAGGTATTCCGAAGGGGCAGTTCATTTGGGCTAGATGTATAACGCTCCACTACCACATCATATATACAGTCATGGCCAAAAGTTTTGAGAATGATACAAATGTTAATTTTTACAAAGTCTACTGCATCAGGTTTTATAATGGCAATTTGCATATACTCCAGAATGTTATAAAGAGTGATCAGCTTAACAGCAATTAATTGCAAAGTCAATAGTTGCCTAGAAAATGAACTTTTTCCCCCAAAACACATTTCAACTTCATTGCAGGTCTTCCTTAAAAGGACCAGCTAACATCGTTTCAGTGATTTCTCCATTAACACAGGTGTGGGTGTTTTGATGAGGACAGGGCTGGAGATCAATCTGTCATGATTAAGTAAGAATCACACCACTGGACACTTTAAAAGGAGGCTGGTGCTTGGCATCATTGTTTCTCTTCTGTTAACCATGGTTATCTCTAAAGAAACACGTGCAGTCATCATTGCACTGCGCAAAACTGGCCTAACAGGGAAGAGTATCGCAGCTAGAAAGATTGCACCTCAGTCAACAATCTATCGCATCATCAAGGAATTCAAGGAGAGAGGTTCCATTGTTGCCAAAAAGGCTCCAGGGCGCCCAAGAAAGACCAGCAAGCGCCAGGACCGTCTCTTAAAAGTGTTTCAGCTTCGGAATCGTGCTACCAGCAGTGCAGAGCTTGCTCAGGAATGGCAGCAGGCAGGTGTGAGTGCATCTGCACGCACTGTGAGGCGGAGACTCATGGACCAAGGCCTGGTGTCAAGGAGGGCAGCAAAGAAGCTATTTCTCTCCAGAAAAAACATCAGGGACGGACTGATATTCTGCCAAAGGTACAGAGAGTGGACTGCTGAGAACTGGGGTAAAGTCATTTTCTCAGATGAATCCCCTTTCCGAATGTTTGGAACATCTGGAAAACAGCTTGTTCGGAGAAGACAAGGTGAGCGATACCACCAGTCTTGTCTCATGCCAACTGTAAAGCATCCAGAAACCATTCATGTGTGGGGTTGCTTCTCAGCCAAGGGAATCGGCTAACAGTCATGCCTAAAAACACATCCATGAATAAAGAATGGTACCAGAATGTCCTCCAAGAGCAACTTCTCCCAACCGTCCAAGAGCAGTTTGGTGATCAACAATGCCTTTTCCAGTATGATGGAGCACCGTGCCATAAAGCAAAGGTGATAACTAAATGGCTCAGGGAACAAAACATAGAGATTTTGGGTCCATGGCCTGGAAACTCCCCAGATCTTAATCCCATTGAGAACTTGTGGTCAATCATCAAGAGACGGGTGGACAAACAAAAACCAACAAATTGTGACAAAATGCAAGCATTGATTGTGCAAGAATGGACTGCTATCAGTCAGGATTTGCTCCAGAAGTTGATTGAGAGCATGCCAGGGAGAATTGCAGAGGTCCTGAAGAAGAAGGATCAACACTGCAAATATTGACTTGCTGCATTAACTCATTCTAACTGTCAATAAAAGCTTTTGTTAATCATAATATGATTGCACTTGTATTTCTGTATGTGATAAAAAACATCTGACAAACACACATAAAAACCAGAGGGCAACAGATCATGTGAAAATATAATATTTGTGTCATTCTCAAAACTTTTGGCCATGACTGTAGATGGTATGACTAAAGTTACCAAATTTGCAAGAAGAGGATACATTAAGGAACAGCTAGTGAAAATGGGAAATGAGGTGCTACAGAAACCACGGGAGGGTTTTTTTTAAGATTCAGAAAAGAAACAGAAAAGAAGATAGGTTGATTTTTATGACTAAATACGACAAACATGCACAACTGATTAAAAGAGCTATTATTAAAAACTTGAAAATTTTAAAAAGCATCTATGGGAGTTTGTTTACATAGTTACCGAGGCTTATCTTCCGTAAAGGACGTATATTAGGGTTTGACCTCAGAGAAAATAATACTTTTAAACAAACCGTAATTCAGACAAAAAGACGGGGTACGTACCCATGTCTGGGGTGCCAAAATTGTTCCTCAGTTATCAAAGGACCTAGCATAAATTATCCTACTAAAGGTACAGTGATTAACATCAAAGGTTTTTTTACCTGTGAAACTAAACAAGTAGTTTATTTATTAAAATGTCCGTGTGGACGCCCATATGTAGGACAAACTAGTAGAAGTATAGATATTTGTTTAAATGAACATAGATCGGCTATGAGAACGTATAAACTAAAAAGAGAGCAATTGGTTGATGAGAAAGAAAAATGGAAAGAAAGTGCTTTGACTAAGGATAAAAATAAAACATTTGGTCAAAATATGGTCGCTAGACTTTTTTTGAACATAGACATAATGTGTGAATTGAAATGGTGCGTTTTAGAAGGTGTTAAGGGTGATAATACTAGACAGATTAACCCCTTAAGGACCCGGGTTTTTTTTTTTTTGGTGAAACGTTCGTTTTTCCCTCCTAGCCTTCCCAGAGCCATAACTCTTTTATTTTTCCACCTACATAGACACATGAGGGCTTTTATTTTGCAGGACAAGATGTACTTTCTAATGGTGTTATTCACTATATTATAGAATATACTGAGAAACCGCAAAAAAATTCCAAGTGGGACAAATTGTGAAAAAAACTGTATTTACCATGTTTTGGTACCGTAAAAAAATTCCAAACATTTTCTATTTTTGAAATTTGCGCCACGGCGCCATTTTGTGCGGCCAATAACTTTTTTGTACTAACACCTACGGACGTCAGTGAGGAGGCATTTTTTTTGGGCTGAAGTGTACTTTTTATCGCTAGCAGTTTGGAATGCTTGGGACTTTTTTGAGCACTATTCCCTTTTTTGAGTGACGTAAAATGACCAAAAAAAGCAATTTTGGCGTTTGGAATTTTTTTTCTTCTACGGTGTTCAGCGTATGGGATAAATGATGTTATATTTTTATAGATCGGACTTTTTCGGACGCGGCTATACCAAATATGTGTAACTTTTTTGTTATTTTAATGATTTTATATGTAAAATAAGGAAAAGGGGGTGATTTGAACTTTTAATATTTTTTTTTTTTTTTATACTTTAAAACTTTATTTTTTTTTTGCTGTAACATTTAGTCCCCCTATGGTGCTTGACCACTTGAGGGGGTGCGATTGTTAATACAACCTAATGCATTGCATAGGCAATGCATTAGGGTGTACAAAGATGGCGGTTTCCCCACTTCCTGTCTGCGGACGGAAGTGGGGCAAACTGGCCAGGGTAAGTGACGGGAGCCTTCACAAGGCTCCCCACCACCATGCCTGGTCGTCGGATCGGCGCAGCATAGCTCCGGTGCCGATGACCGTAACGATCGGTGCGCGGCACCGATCGCCGTTCATTCAGATGCCGCTGCCATCTTTGCCGCGGTGTCTGATGGGTTAAACAGCGCCGGCAGGCGGTGCCACCCGTCGCCGCTGTTACTGTCGGGTGTTAGCGGCGATTAGCTGCTAACACCCAGCGGCTGTGCGGGGGGTGGCGGAGCGGTCCCCCTGCAAAGCCCCTTAGCGGCCCTGGGACGTACTCATACGCCCAAGGTCGTTAAGGGGTTAAATAAAGGTTATTAAAGAAGGAGGCTTATTAGATAGTTACACTGGAATCTAAAAGTCCAAAGGGGCTTAATGAAGATCTTAATTTTAAGTTTTTTTTATGAGGAGTAAAGTAATCAACTCCTACTGACCGCCCACTGTCTTTTGACAGCGGGCATTTCAGGTCGTTCGTCTACAGTGACGTCTCTTGGTGTCGTATCAGACATGGGAGTTTGCGGCGCCCGGTGCCGCAGCTGCGCTGAGATCGGGGCAGTACTACTGAGGCCTGATCCCAGTGCAGCTCCTGCAAACCTCCACTTCCCGCTGCTTTAACCCTCTGATTGCCGCGGATTGTCACTGCAGCACAATCAAAGGGTTGAATGGCTGCTCAGTCAGCCCGGGGGACCTAGAGTAGCCCCAGGACTGCCTGTGTAACAAGCCAATGATATGGCCAGACTGTGTGCTGTCCTGATCACTGCCTGTGTCAGACTGACATAGATTATAATGTGTTAGCATATATGAATATGCTAATACATTATGAAGTGTAAAAAAAAAAATACATTTCTCCTTTCATGGTATTTTTAAAAAAAGTAAAAAAAAATAAATAAAATAAAAATAAATATTTAATAAAAAAATTATTGTGCATACATTACACACACAAAAAACCCTACACATATTAGGTATCCACATGACCGTAATAACCTGTAGAAAATAATCTAACAAGTTATTAAGTGTGAAATGTGAAAGGTGTAAAAAAAATTTAAAAAAAATTTGTAAAAAATTCTGCAATAATTTATAAGTGAACTTAAAGGGGTTGTCTCACTACAATGATTGCTTTTTATGTTAAAGATCTTGTAAAATCAAGTCACATTGCAATATATGTCCATTAAATGTATCCTACCTATTCCGAAATATGCCCTTTTATATGGGCTGCATCAGCTCCTCAGGTCGCTATAGCTACAGACCTGTTTGATCTATCCTGATAGGCTGCCAGCACTGGTTGCTATAGTTACAGACTTGGCTTCTACTGCAGCTTAGTAGAAGCCAGTAAACACGCCCCTGAATTCAAAATAAAACCAAGAAAACAGGACTTAGGTAAGATGAATCAATGTAGTGAGACAACCCCTTTAAGCTATTCCTCCATAAGGTACAACTCGTCTCGAATAAAGTGAGGCCTCATACAACTGCGTTATTGAAAAAATAAATGAGTTAAACTGTTGAAACGCAAGGAGGCAAAAACAAAAAAAATGTTCTGGTCATTAACTACTTTTCAAGCGTTTGGCTTAAGGGGTTAAAGGGTTAATACAAGTATGTTTAAATATGGTGAACAACAGTAGCACGCATTCTTGGCAAAGGGGTTGTGTTGTTTTTGCTTGAAACCTTGCACTTGCATGCAGCACGGCCGGTTGTCCAAGCTCCTCCTTGCTACCACATATGGCAGAAGACTGTGGATATAAAGGTATATTGCCTATTTAAATGAATATATCACGCTATTTCTAAAGACTGGTTGTTTAAGTCTTTTTGCTGAGAGAAACTGGAGAAGTGTTTTAAAGAATTTTAGTACTCTACACTGATTTAATTAATAAAAATGCAAGAAAAGGCAATGTTGCTTCATGTTGGTCTATAGGCATATATGAGTGGACAGTCTATTGTTAAGGAGCTTTGAGGAAACCTGTCTATATTGAAATAAAAGCGGACGATCGAATAAAGAGAGGATGTGATTGTTACAAATGTTGAATTACAATTGTATATCATTGTATATGTTTAGTGCATCATTTATTATGTAATGATTTGCATATATGACATGTCCGCATTTTTATTTTCTCTAAACCATTGTTTGTGCTTTAAAAATTGTAGCTGGACCCACGAATAATTCAACCATTCTTGGCCGAGTGCCGACAAAATGTTGCCAAATTGGATAATCAGAACATGAAAGCCATCAAGGGGCTTGAAGATAGACTTTATGCACTGGATCAAATGATTGCTAGCTGCAGTAGGTTGGTTAATGAACAAAAAGAACTTGCTCAGGTAAGTGTTCCTAGAAATGTCTTTATTGTTAGGTATATGTTTCTATCCAGGAGGTAGTTACCCATTTAAGGACCAAGCATTTTGGTCACGTTGGTTTTTTCCTCTCCGCCTTCCAAGAGCCATAACTTTTTAATTTTTCCTTACAGTATATGGGACATTTGACGGATTTTTTTTTTTATGGGCCAAATTTGTACTTGCGGGTGGTTCCATTGCCCAAAACTATATAATGCAGGGGAAACCCCAAATAAAAAATTTTTAAAGTTGGTTTGGAAATTTTTGCGGGGAATTTGTTTTTATGTCGTTCATTATTCGGTATAAGTCAAGTGTCATCTGTATTCTGTGGATCAGTATGATTCCAGTGATTCCAAGCATGTAAATTTTTTTCCATTTAGTTTTAAAAATTTTTTAAAAAATAAAACATTCCTTTTTTTTTAAAAATTTGGGCCACTGCAGCACCATGTTTGCGAAAAAATTTAACTTTTTTTTTTAAAAACCCTACGGACCTTAGTGAGGTTGTTTTTTTTTTTTTTTTTTTTTGGGCTAAAAGGGTGTTTTTAAAGGGTTTGCTATTTTAGGAAAATGCGACTTTTTGATAATTTTTATTCCAATTTCTTGGAAAAAATTGAATGCCCAAAAAAAAACCCGTTTACCCTTTGGGAAAATTTTTTTTTTCTTTTTTTTTTGTTTAAAGGTTGGTCTTTTTTTGGGACCCAGCAATCAATTATGTGAAACTTTTAAACCCCTTAACTTCCACCCCCCGTCTTTTGTTGGGGGGCATTTCAGGTATTCTTTTTCTACAGCGATCCCTTTTTTGACGTCGCTGCGGGACTTCGGATTTTTGCAGTCGGGGCTGCAGCGGCGCTGGGGTTCCCGGGGCGGTGCTAAAAGCCCTGATCCCCGCGCGGGCCTGAAAAGCACCTGAGAGGGGGTTTAAAAAAAACCCCCCGCCCCCCCGGTGTTTTAACCCCTTTGATTCCCTCGGATAGTAACGCGGGAAATTTCAAAGGGTTTTCCCAAATCTGTGGTTTAAATTGGAAACCCGGTAAAGGAAAAAAATTTTGGGGAACGGCTGCCAGAGGGGTTTTTTTTACGGATTTTTTGGCCAAAATTTCCTTTTTTTTAGGGAAAATTTTTGGCCCCCAAAAAAATTTTTTTTTACGATTTTCCCGTTAAAAAATCCTTTTTTTTTACAGTTTTTTCCCCTTAAAATCTGGGGTTTTTAAAGGGTTTTTGGGCCGCTAAAAATGTTATCTGCTTTTGCTTTTTAAAAATCCCAATTATTTTACCCCTAAAAAACCTTTTTTTTACGGGTTTTTTGGCACTGGGGGGAATTTTCCAATGGTTTTTATGGATTTTGATGCTAAAAATGTTTTCTCGCTTTTGATGCTAAAAATACGCTTTTTTACAGATTTTAGCGCTAAAAATTCATCAAAAAAAAGGATTTTTTTGGGCGGAAATGGGGGAAAAGATACCTTTTTTTAAAGCGGAATAATCTGAAAAAAATTTTTTTTTTAGGGAAAAATTCTTTTAAAAAAAAAATTTATTTTTTGTGAAAAAAGATTTAATTTGGGGGCAAAATTTGAAAAAATTTCTAAATTTAGACCCAAAAATTTTTTTCCTTTAAAATCGACTACAAGATTCCCTTTCAATGCAAAAATTTTTGTTTTTACATACCCTTTTGTAGGGTGGGTTACATTCAATGTTTGATTTTTGATAACTTTAAAAAAACCGGGACGGAAAGGAAGGACGTTTTTTCAGCGGTTTTTTTTTTTTTTTTTTTTTTTTTTTAACAGGCAGTGGACAAAAAAAAGTGAACTTTTTTTGGATTTGGTTTTTCCCGGGTTGTTTTTTTTGCCCAAACTGCGGGTTTTAGACATGGCCTTGGGGGTTTTGGGTTTTTTAAATTTTTTCTGACAAAATTCCCGGGCCTAGAAGGCGGGAAATAAAAAAGCTATTTTTTCCCCATCTTTTTCCCCAACCCCCACATCCTTTTTTTGGGGGAAAAAAATTTAGTAAGTCCCCAAGATTATTCTGAGCACCTTCTAGCACAGGGCGGCACAACCTCTTCTGGTCCACGGGCCACATTTTCATTTTGTACTTCTCTCAAGGGCTGCAGTAAATCTTAGAGGGGTATTTTCCCCAACCTGGGGATTTTTATGGAAATTTTAAATTGTAAATTTTTCCAAAATTTTGACTACGAGGTTTTTTGGTTTCCAAAAACCTCATTGTGAACCCCCAACAACCATTTGGGGAAACCTCCTCAGTATATTTTTTATTAAGGGGTTGGGTTTTTTGGGGTTACAAAAATGGCCTTTTATTTCAAGTCCCAGTAAAGAGTTTTTAAATGCTTTTTTATGGCCCCCCCCTCCAACTCCTCTTTTCCTGAAATTTCCCCAAATATTCAGACATTTTTATAGTTTAAATGTGGATTCCCTTGTTGGGCGTTAGAAATTAAAAAACCCCTTTGAAGAAAAATTTCTAGGTAAAACTGCTGGTACTAGAGATAATGGAGACAGTTTTGCCGGGAAAAAAATCATTTTTCGTTGGGCTTTGTATAGCTAAACACACCCTTTTTTACGGGCCAGCCTTCCCAGCGCCCACCATAAACGTACCATCAGTAAAAAATCAGCTGTCAAAAGATGAATATTACTTTCTAAAGTATCGGGACAGAGACAAAGCCGGGCTCTGTGGGTCCCTTTTGGCCCCCGGGGGCCTCGATTGGGGTTTACCCCGTTTTAGAAAAGGTTTCGTTTGTATAAAAGCTGTGTGGGAGCAGGTTCCAGGTGAATCAAAACCAAACCCAAAAACCTTGTGGGGGGTTTGGGGGAATCAAAAAATTTTATGGGGTTTAACCCTAAAAAAGGTAGCTGTTACAGTAAAGTCCCTTCAGTCTGGGGGCTCGTTTGAAAATTTGGGAAAGTCTTCCCAAACCTCGGTTCCCTTTTTTGATGACATGAAAAAGGGACTATTCTAAAATGTATGTTTGGGGGGCTTTTTTTTTTAAAAGTTGAGGGTTGGTTGTTTTTAAAAGGGTTTGGGGTTGTGAAAAATTTCCTTTTTAAAGTGGTGTTAAGAGCCCTAAATGGATAAAGTGTTTGGGCTGAAAGGGAAGGCCCCAAAATAAAAAGATTTTTTTTTCATTTTTCATTTTAGCAAAGGGAAATAAAGGGGGGGAGCAACAAAAGGGAATCATAAAGGGTTTGCCCCCCGGGTTTTCGGGATGGTTCAGGGAAAATTTTGACCTTTTGTTAAAAACATTCTTTTCTGTAAAAATGTTCTATCCTGGGGGTTTTTTTGGTTCTTTTTTTTTAAAAAACTCTAAAAGAGTTTCTATTTCTACTAAATTCTTTTTTCCCACCTTGTAGAAAATTAAACACTGTCTTTTTTTTTTTTTTTTTTTTTCTTCACAGATTAAAGAGACCCAGTCACATAGATTATGCTCCCCTTGCTGAGGACAGCACAAGCTAGTGTCAGACCTGCTGTTTCCAGTGCTGTGTCCCTTATTCTGTAAGAATCTGTAGTTTTAGAGTATTTAATGCTCAAATCTTATTCATGAGTAGGTGTTAGCCCCGCTCACGAAAGGCTAGCCCCGCCCGCTGACAGTTATTCTCATGTTTCTACCTATTCAAAATAATAGGTTTATCAGTTGAGGTGGGTGGGGCTAGCCTCAGGTGCGGGGAGGGGCATGAAAAAAACTAACTCTTTGTTTGACTCTTTTCCGGCTGAAAACTGCAGATTTGAGCATTAAATACTCTGAAACAACTGCACCTTACAAAATAAGAAGCACAGTGCTGGAAACAGCATGTCTGTCACTAGCTTGTACTGCACTATGTGACATGTTCTCTTTAAAGGGGTTTTCTCACTACAATGATACCTTCCAACATGTAGGGAAAAGTAAGTTAAGACTACTACCAAATAAATTGCTGTTTTTATTTTGCTTTGGTCAGGAGATAAGATTTATCTCCTCGTAGAGTACACAAGTTTCTCTGGTTACCAACCACCTCTCCCTGCTCTTTTATTTCTCACTGCTCCAAGCTGCCTTCAGTCAGTTTGGCCATGGTGAGTCATCCCCTGCAGAGTCTTAACTCTAGCAACGGAGTTTGTTTACTTAACTAAAATAAAAGCTTTCCCTCTTTAGAGCTCTGGGGCCTTGTCTACTACACTTTATAAATCTCCTGCAGTCATGTCACTGTAACAGGAATAGCTGGCAGAGCTGATATTCCAATTACTGCTATAGATCCACCCACATCCTGAACGGGAAGTGTGAGTTGGCTGTGGCTTTGTGAAACTGCATAATGAGAAAACCTCTTTAAACCCACTACATAGGTGACAGGCGGCAGTTGCTATTTTCAGCTGATATCCGCCGGTAACAGCAGAGAATAGAGCTGGCTCTATTCCCTGCTCTTAACTTTTTATATGCCGCGGTGTCTAAATGATTGAGGAACGGTGCCGCACACTGTTTCTCACTCTATTAGGCAATCCCACGGTGAGATCGCAGGGTGCAGATCGTTTAACATGGCTGGAAACCTTGTCAATGCTTTTGTTGCCCCCATGTCTGAGATTCTAATACTTCCGGCCCCAAGTGCTAGAACCACTATCTTTGAATAGCCTTCAGCATTGTGTATGCAATGCAAAAAGTTATACTAACGATTGAGCATTTTAGTGGATAGAGGGACTCCATATTACTGTGTAATAATAATATAGTTACACATAAGTGGTATCGTCGCATCCATAAAAGACCGATCTGTTCAGTTATAACATTATCCCATACGCTGAACACTGTAATAGAAAAAAAAAGCATTTTTTTGGTCATTTCATGTCCCCTAAAAATTGGAATAAAAGTGATCAAAAGTTTTATCTATATAAAAATGGTACCAATTAAAAGTACATTTCAGCCAGCAAAAAATGCACACCGCAAAAACTAAATCAAAGTATGTTCCTTTTCACATTTTGCCCCACTTAGAATTGTTTTGCAGTTTCCCAGTATATTCTATGGTTCGTTGAATTACACCATTAAAAAGTACATCTTGTCCCGCATAATAAAATCCCTCATATGTCTACATAGTTGGAAAAACAAAAACGTTTTGGCTCTCGGAATGTGAGGAGGAAAAAACTGGAAAAAAAACCCCTGAAAATAGCTGCTTTCTTAAGTGGTTAAGTCTTACAGGTGATCAAGCTTTCTTCTTCGATTATACTGTATTATCAGATACCTTCTACTCTTAATGGATTCCTTCCAACAATAGATTTATAGTAGTGAATTGCTATAGAATAACCTATATATTATTATTCCTTTTATTGTAACGCGTACGGGACTCCAGCATGTAAAGCTTTGTCGGGATTCAATCCTACAAGGTGTTAGCTAATTATCCTTTGACAATATGACTTCTATACAAATCATAGAGGTTACCTAAGATATGTCTGCAATTGGAAAAGGTTAACCAACGACTGGCTTTCCAGTAAAAACCTTTAAAAAAAGAAGGGGAAATAGCACTTTGTGTAAATTGAACCATGTGTTGGTCCCATTCCCTTGCATTATCCATAAATTGGTGACCTCCATTGTGCAGCCTTGAAATAAAGCCTATGTTAAGTACCAAAACATTGCCTTGTCTGTATGGTGCTAGAACATTACTTTAGATTACATCAATCTTTTCTTCTTGAATTCTCCATAAATATACTCATCAGCTGCAACTTCTTTAGCTTTGAATCACACATGTAAGTAAATAATGAAAAGGGATGTTGTTGCTGCCAAGCAATTTACTTTATCGTTTGTTCTCACTACTGGCAATTTTTTCTGTTTGCCTTTATAGTGCGGAACACAGTATAATTAAAGAAAATGTAGATGCCTCTGCGTATTCGTCCTTTATGAAGCTTACATTTCTCGTTATTTCTCTGGCTTTGCAGAGAATGTGGGTTATTCTGTTACAGTGACTGGTATATCAACTTTGCTATTCCTGTTGCGTCCACATGGCATATGTCAAAATACTTGTGGTATTCGGAATCTGAAAACCATGTTATTCGATGAGTATTTTGACCCGTTTTTCTCACCAGATTTGCAGTCAGAAAACAAGTCTAATTTTTTTCTATGGGGTTTTGGACATAGAAATATTTTGGACATGTTTTTTACCGCAGATCTGGCGGATTAATAAACATGCATGTTGTTCTCTTTACTGTACAAGGTTTTTATGCAAAAATTGCGTTTTTACAATCCGACCTATTGAAAATCCTAGTGGTGTGGGCTTCAACTCGAATTTTCAGTTGAGGTCTTTTGGGATGCTTTTACACTGTGTTCCAAATTATTATGCAAATAATATTTTCTCTTATTACCTATATGAATTGCAGTCATTGTAATTTTCCAGTCATCAACTATTAGAGTATATTTGAAAGGATTTTGAACAAACTGCCTATGATAACAGTATATTTTATAAAAAAAAACAAAAAAACAACTCAAAATGCATGTTCTAAATTATTATGCACAGCAGAGTTTTCAACCTTTTCCTTTTTATAACGAACAAAAAAATTGTCATTTGTGAAATTATAAGCATTAGCAGGTTATTACAAACTGAAATCAAACCGTTTTCAAGTCAAAACTTTATCCTAGGTGATGTTACATGTGCACATAGAACCCCTTGTTCGAAATGAGCTTCTGAACTCTCTCGTCCATTGAATTTGTCAGGTTTTGGATGGTTTCTGCTTTAATTGTTTTGCATGAGGACAGAATACCCTCCCAGAGCTGTTGCTTAGATGTGAACTGCCTCCCGCCATCATAGACACTCCTTTTGATGATGCTCCAGAGGTTCTCAATGGGTCTGAGGTCAGGGGAGCATGGGGGCCCACACCATAAGTTTGTCCCCTTTTATGCCCATAGCAGCCAGAGATGCAGATGTGTTATTTGCAGCATGAGATGGTGCATTATCATGCATGAAAATGATTTTGCTGCGGAATGCATGGTTCTTCTTCTTGAACCATGGCAGGAAGTGCTGTTTGAGAAACTCCACATACATTATGGAGTTCATCTTTACACCTTCGGGGATCCTAAAGGGGCCATGATTCCCATGATTCCAGCCCAAAACATTACTCAACCTCCTCCTTGTTGGCGCCGTAGCCGTGTTTGCATGGGGTGTCCATCAACCAGCCATCCTCCACTCCATCCATCTGGACCATCGAGCATTGCATGGCACTCATCGGTGAACAAAACAGTTTTGAAGTCAGTCTTCATGTATTGTTTGGCCCACTGGAGCCGTTTCTACTTGTGTGCAGTGGATAGAGGAGGTCGACAGGATGGCTTACGCACAGCTGCACACCTCTGAAGGACCCTGCATCTTGTTGTTCGGGAGACATTGGAGGCACCATAAACTTCAAAAACTTGTCTGCTGCTATGGCAAGAAATTTTTGCAGCTGCTCTTTTAACATGACATAATTGCCTGTTGGAAAGAGTCCTCAATTTTCCCTTATCAGCACGCACACGTGTGTGCTGTGAATCAGCTACATACTTCTTGATTGTGCGATGATCACGATGAAGTGTCTTGGCAATGTTGATTGTAGTCATGCCTTGACCTAAAAACTCCACAATTTGTTGCTTCTCAGCAGCCGACACATCCTTTTTTCTTTTCCATTTTGGCTGAAAGTGGAGGCTGCTTAATAATGTGGGACAGCCTTCTTAAGTAGTCTTGCCTTTAATTGGATACACCTGCCAAACTAATTAGCACAGGTGTCTACAAAAGCTTTCAGTGATATAAAGAGCCCTGACCCACATCACCATCAATGAGTTTAACTGACAAACAAAAAAATTCTTACCTTATCACTCCTAAACACTTTTTGAATAAATATTTGGAACACAGTGTAGAGTCAGATTTTTACGGTTTTTATAACCCCAATCTGCGTAAAAGTCAGATGGGACCTTAGAGTGATATGAATGCAAGAGATGTATAATTTGTAGTGTAAAAAGCTACAGAGCTCTAAGGGTTAAAACTTGTCATTAACTTAAATAAACAAGCTTCTGTGATACTGATAACACTCAGCAAGGAGTGAGTCACCAAGGTCTGGCAGCTTGGAGCAATCTGATTGTCATTAAGGTAGAGAAACTAGTGCACACTAGCAATAGATAAAATCTTCTTTGCCTCCTAAACAAAGCAAAATCAAAACCAAAATGGTAATAAATCAACCTTTCCCTACATGTTAAAAGCTATTCATTGTGTTGAGAAAACTACCTTTAAAGACATAGAAATTGTGTCCTTCAATTCTAAAACTCCACTAACCCCTACTGCTTGACACTACTTTCTGCTGTGTGCTGAGAGTATTCCTATGAAATATAGCTTGACACTATTCTCCACTGCCACCTACTTGTTAGAGGTGACCTGGAAATCTCTCAATCATAAACAGGAGGCAGGGGGGACAAGCTGAAGCTGCATATAATAGAATACGTAGACTTTAAGGAATTGGGGGTTATATAACTGCATCTATTATTGTAGGGACTTATCCGCTATATCACTGCACTCTTACTTCCTTAGTTAAGCAGAACTCTTATATTTGGGGTTGGGACAGCATTCCCTATGCAACTAGTGGAGGAGAGCTATCTGAGAGCTGCCAAAAGGGATTTGATAGATAATACTGTAATCTCATGTAGTTAACACATGTAGAAGCCAGCCTTCGGAGAGCATGCACTTGCCTGGTGGTCAGACTGGCATCAGATGACACAGCTACCATAATGATAGGGTGCAAAATTGATGCAACTGAGCTGGGATTAAATCGATTACACTGCTAGACTCCAGTATTAGCGGTGAGTTAACGTTTATGTCCAAAAGCATTTGCTAGAGTGCTTTTTTACCCCTTCAGACTGTGTTATTAGTAGGGCTACTTAAGAAAAGAATTTGTCCTTGTTGGGCATCTGCTTCATAGAATTCTAAGGGGCTGTTTACACGGCACAGGACAAATATTGGTCGGAAGAATGAACATGTTCTATGTGTTTTTCGGACCTCCGGCGGTCTGAAAAACGGCTGGGCAGAGAATCCGTACAGTGGAGACTGCTACATGGATTTTCCATTAAGGTCTGCGCCGGTTTGTAGACGGTTTCCAAAACCGAAAACCGGCTGAAAAACAGTGCCATGGGGACAAAGCCTAATTTTCAAACAGAGTATTAGGGAACTCTAAAGCAATGGAAGAGGCACCTAATTTTACAGCCTGCTATGAAGAGTGTTCCATGTTTCCCCATAAACTACAACTAACTGCTAGGGGTTGCAGCAGTAAGACACTTTGGGCGACATGTCTGAAAATTGGCGTCACCGTGGCAGTTTTTAGGCACATTTAATCAGTGTAAAGTGCGTCTGAAAGTATGATCCTTTCAAAAATCTGGCTTCTGGTATACCTTGCATAGTAAACTTAATGCAAACAATAGTGAATGAGACCTGTGATGCAGCTGTGTTTGCTTTCTTGCATTTATTTGAATTTCAATAGGTATAGCATACATCGATATTCAGTCATCATTAGTCTACATCAAAGTCCTTCAAGGATAAGAAACAAGTGGTGGATGTCGGGTAAATACCTTGTAATGTTTTATGATTCCAAAAGAAAGCAGAGGAGCAGCTCTGACAACCGACTGAGCGTTGCACGGATGCAATGTTTCGAGCAAAACATCCGTGCAACGCTCAGTCGGCAAGGGAGGAGGCCCTTTGTTTGACCTGCTAACAAGTGGAAGTGTATGTTTACTAGTAGAGGAATTCTGTTTATAATAGTAAACTTAATGCGCCTAAAAAGGCGCATTGCACAATCGAGGTGGGTAGCGTATCATTGTTAGTGTATGTAATGCGCCTATCGAGGCACATTGCATTAAGGAAGCGCATAACGTATCATTACTAATGTATGTAATGCACCTCGATAGGCGCATTGCATTATGGAGGCGCACATCGTATGATTGCTACCATATTTAATGCGCCTAGTTTTGGTATATTACACTTATTTTATATCGAGAATATGGCGTCAAAAGTTTTTTTTGGCGCAAAGTACACCAAAACCGTGGCACATTCGTATTGGGACATGCCGCCCTTTGTGATTGGTATATTAAAGGTCGATTCTTCTAAGAAAAGGTACTACAGTGGTGTGAAAAAGTATTTGCCCCCTTCCCGATTTCCTAATCTTTGGGATGTTTGTCACACAAATGTTTCAGATCACCAAACAAATTTAAATATTAGACAAACGACACAAGTAAACACAAAATGCAGATTTTAAATGAAGGTCTTTATTATTAATGGAAAAAGTAATCAAAGCCTACAGGGCCCTGTGTGAAAAAGTATTCCCCCTCCCCCCCCAAAAAAAAAAACATAAATTAACTGTGCTTTCCTTAACCTCACCCAGGCCTAATTACTGCCACACCTGTTTTAAAGCAAGGAAGCACTTAAATAGGACCTATCTGACAAAGTGAAGTAGACCAAAAGATTCTCAGAAGCTAGATATCTTGGGGAGATCCAAAGAAATTTAGGGACAAATCAGAAACAAAGTAATTGAAATCTATCAGTCTGGTAAAGGTTATAAAGCCATCTCTAAACTCTTGGGACTCAAGAGAACGACAGTGAGATCCATTATCCTCAAATGGAGAAAACGTGGAACTGTGGTCAACCTTCTCAGGAGTGGCCGGCCATCCAAAATTACCCCAAGAGCGCAGCGATGACTCATCCAGAAGGTCACAAAACACCCCACAACAACATCCAAAGAACTGCAGGCCTCAGTTAAGGTCAGTGTTCATGACTCCATCATAAGAAAGAGACAATAATGAAGTTCAAATATGTCCTTCTTGGCAGAGTTATAAAACGAAAACCACTGATTAGCAAAAGGTAGATATAGGCTAATCTAAGTTTTGACAGAAAAAATATTTATGATCCCTTAGACTTTTGGGATAAGATTATGTGGACTGAAGAGACAAAATTTTAACTTTTTGAAGGTGTAAGTCCCATTTCATCTGGTGTAGAAGCTGAAGCGCACTTAGGTTATGCAGCAGGACAGTGATCCAAAATGCACCATCTCTGAATGGCTTAAGAAAAACAAAATTAAGACTTTGGAATGGCCTAGTCAAAGTCCTGCCCTTAATCCGATTGAGATGCTGTAGCGGGACTTTGTGAAAGCGGTTCATGCTCAGAAACCCTCCAATATGGATGAATTGCAACAATTAAAAATGAGCGGGACAAAATTCCTCAAGAGTGTTGTAAAAGACTCATTGGCAGTTATTGTAAACGCTTGATTGCAGTTGTTGCTGCTAAAGGTGACCTAAACACTTATTAGGTTTAGGAGGCAATTGCTTTTTTACACAGGGCTCTGCAAGTTTTGATTACTTTTTCCCTTAATAATAAAGACCTTCATTTAAAAACTGCATTTTGTGTTTACTGGCTTTATGATTGTCTCATATTTAAATGTGTTTAGTGGTCTGAAACATTAAAAGGGGTATTCTCATTTCAAAGATGTGAGTGAGAGGTTTGCTGCGTTCACTGACAGATCAGTCGATGTGTGCGGTGCGGGGTTTGCTGCGTTCACTGACAGCGATCAGTCGACGTGTGCGGTGCGGGGTTTGCTGCGTTCACTGACAGCGATCAGTCGACGTGTGCGGTGCGGGGTTTGCTGCGTTCACTGACAGCGATCAGTCGACGTGTGCGGTGCGGGGTTTGCTGCGTTCACTGACAGCAATCAGTCGACGTGTGCGGTGCGGGGTTTGCTGCGTTCACTGACAGCGATCAGTCGACATGTGCGTTGCGGGGGTTTGCTGCGTTCACTGACAGCGATCAGTGGTCCTGCAGCAGCGAGAGAGATCTTGTGCAGTCCCATGTAAACGCAAACCGATAAAGTGTATAGTTTTGTTCTGCAAATCTGTAGAGACCAGAGGTGTAATAATCTGCAGGATATATCACGGTGTGTGAGAGAGAGAGAAAAAAAATCACCCATCTTTCCCATAGTCCTGAATGTCAAATGCCCATTCTAATTACAAAGTATGTAGAGAAAGCAAGACATTTAGATATATACTTTCGAGTTACACTTAGCTTTTCACTTCAATGATTCCTTAGTCTCCGACAGCTGAGAATCTCTCCTCCCCCCTGCTCGCACAGAATTAATTCTCACGTGCACACTTTGGGGCGTGTCTGCAGAGAGAAGATACTCCCTGCTGGGAGGATAAACACGCCCCTCCATTTCATAAGCTCTCCTTAGCAACCAGTATAAATGGCTGCCAAATGATGAAACGATAAAACCCCTTTAAGTGTAGCAAACATCCAAAAGATTAAGAAATCAGGAAGGGAGCACATACTTTTTCACACCACTGTATAAAGGCAATGATATTAAAGAACTCTGTTGGACTCCTTATTCTAAGTCAGTGCAGTTCATGACCAATGGACCCTAGCTGGTTCAGCGTTTCTCACGTCCATGTAAGAAACCTGCACAAAGCTTTATCTTGAAGCAATAACAGGCCAATGCTCAGTGCGAAAAAATTGTAAGCATACAGTTTCTGAGAAATACTTAAGTGATGATATTGATGTAGTAGATTACTGCTGTAAGGCATTTGAGTGATTACAGGCAAAACATAGCAGAACGTTTATACATGATTCATCATCTAGTTAAGTCGTCGGCTACATAAACCATGCTGAGAATTTGTCTTCGCTATTTTATAGGAATGATTATGCTACTTAATATAGTAATGGTACATGGATTCTCATTGTAATCCTGTGTTTTACTTGCTTGACTTAGTAGGTATTAATGTAGTCTATATGTTGGTCATTCCAGAACAGTCTACCAGTGTTCATCATTAGTTCACTTTCCATTAATGTTGTCTTGAAGGTATTATGAACTAAAAAAAAACTTTGTAGAAATAGATGTCACTTGGGGACTATATTTAGGTTGTAAATGTTGGACTGCCAGATTTTCTAAGCTTGTTTACAAGTGGGAAAACCAAAACTTGTTCAGCTTTTGTTTAGAGCACATTAAAGTTGTAAGATTCTTGGCATGTTTTATGCCATGTTAACAGTAACAAATGACAGTAATGTGGCCTAATTTTAGTGTCTGGACTTTAGGCAGAATATCTGAACCTTAAAGGAGTGTTTCCATGTCAGATATTTCTGGCACTAGGATATACTACACTGCTCACAAAAAGAAAGGGAACACTTAACACAATGTATCTCCAAGTCCGTCACATTTATGTGAAATTAACCTGTCCAGTTATGAATCAACACTGATTGGGAATCAATTTCTTCTGCTGTTGGAGGGCAACGACCCAGCAGCAAGACCACTACCTCCTCCTTTGTACAAGGAAGGACAGGAGGTGCAATGGCAGAGCTCTGTAAAATGACCTCCAGCAGTCCACTAATATCCATGTGTCTGCTCAAACTGTCAGAAATAGACTCCATGAGGGTGCTATGATGCTATGAGATCCCAATGTCCACAAGCCAGTGTTGGGCTGTGCAGAGTGATTGGCATTTGCCATAGAACACCAAGATTGGCAGATGAGCTGCTAGACCAGCCCTGATTTATTAACAGTAATAAGTTGAATCGGCCATAAGTGGGCGAGGCAATATACTGGTGGGCGGATGAACTCCCAGTTATGACTCATGTCTGGCAGAGTGGGCCGCAAACTCCCAGATTTGAGTAGTGAATGCTCTGAAACTGCTGAATCTTACAGAATAAGGGACACAGCTCTAGAAACAGCATGTCTGTCATGAGCTTGTGCTGCTCTCAACAAGGGCAGCATAAGGTAAGTGACAGGTTCTTTTTAAGACTAAAGTGTATGGTCTCTTATCTATGATGTGTTGAGTATGCATATTCCTATAAGTCCTTATTTTTTCTTCTTGCCAGTTGTGATGTTGAGCCTCCAAATTTGCTTTTATGCATTTTTACAGCACCTAGATGTCTAGCTGGGAAAGAATCCCCCCAACGTATAAATTTCCATTTGCAGGAGGTCCCACTAATCTCCTGTTTTTTCTCATTGCTCAAACAGCAGTCAAACATGTGCTCTGCTGCTCAGTCTATGAGACTTAGGATGATAACTGAGCAAACATTTAGATCACTTAAAAGGTTGCAGAGGTTTCTGTAGGAAATTTCTGTGTGAATCTGCCCTGACAGCGCTGCTCTTACAACGTTGCCTAAATATAGACCTACTTTGGAGCTTTAATTTGGAGAATAAAAAACACTTCCTTTCAAATTTTCTAGAATAGCAGTTCTTTTTTTGTAATGTAGGCTTAACCCCAGGAACATGTGGCAGGCAGAAGTATTTCCTATTCCTTTGCAGAGTAATCGACGTGTGCGGTTTGATGGGTGGTGTGTGAAGGTCACTTACCAGTGTAAACCTTAGCAAAAGATTATCATTCTTTAATAGTCACACATAACATTTAAGTGTATGGCAAGAGATGAAAATAAGCAGTAGCTGTTTTGGCATGACTCCACTGTAAAATACCGCTATATGATCTTTTGGCTTCTCTGAGGTTGATATATCACTGGTGGAAAGTATTTTAATTATTTTCCATTAAAGGATGAAGTAACGCGATCATTTTTATAGTGAACTGGAGAAATATGTAAACACTCGAGTCCGTCACAAACTTTAAGGATTATATGTTGCACGTGGCTCTGTTCACATCATGTTTTTGTTCTGCGTCAGATGTAGATGTCTTAATACTAGAAAAAAAACATATGCAGGTGTTTTCTGTGGAGTGGTCAGCTAAAAGTATGTGTCTGACAGGTGAGATTTTGGATACTTAATTTACTTACTTACCTGACCAGTCCTCAAATGACATATGATTGCATCCAATAAATGTATTCAAATACTGTGGTACCTTGGCATAAGACATTAATCCGTTCCATATCCTTGGGCTTATACCAAACTGGATTTATACCAAATTAACTTTTGCCATAGGAAATAAAGGGAAAATAATCGGTTATAATAATAATAGGATTATTGTGTATCATCCACAATGCTACTCGCATTCTCCATAGGCAGCCTGGATGAAGCTGTAATAGCAGGGAGTATGAGCTGTGGTTGGCTGCAAGGTGACTGTGTTTTAGCAGCGCTAGATCAACGCAACTCTGCAGTGGGTTGAAGATGGCGGGTCTGCCGGAAGGCAAGTGAGAGAGGTATACAGGGTCCCACCTCATACACACGTTGGCGTACCTGGAACAAGCAGGCTACCGTGCATTCTATTCCCTAAGTAAGCTGGAGCAGGAGATGAGAGGATCAGGTGCAATGATTCGGGGGAGACAGGTGCTATAGAGGTACAGCACTTATGAGAGCACCGTTAGTGCTTGACAGTAGAAGCCACGTGGAGTGTCTGTATGCGGCCAAAGCAGCACTCATCTCCGGAAGCAACAGGCTGCTAAATCCCTCATCCCCGCTTGAGATAACCGGCTAAAAGTAGTGCCGAACTCCTCTGTTACGTGTCTGTTGCCATGCAGGTCCAGGCCATCTCGAGTCTTATTCCAATTAAATGTATACCAAACAAAATTTTTTGATTTATACCAAAGCTGACTTATACTGAGGCCCCACTGTATATCATTACAAATATTTTAATATATAATCCAAGCATACAATCTGAATATATGCAGCTGTATACCATAGATAGGTTTGAATAGGATTTTCAGTAGCAGTCTGCTATCCTTTGCAGTTAAACTAAAGGGAAAAGAAACTATACTAACACATATTGAACAGATGTATGCTAAAAGTATACTATATTAGTCTGTTTAGGGCCTGTAGAAGTCTATGGATATGGTTGAACTGTATACTGGACATGCACTATGAACTTAGACCTTATTCACAGTATAGCTTTGGTTAAGTAATTTTCATCCGGTCAAAACAAGGAGTTGGATATAATCACAGAAAATATGTAAATGATTTTCCCTATTTCTCCTTCTTGAATGCACTCCTTTTCGAAAACTTACAGGGGAGTTCTAAAAGTAATTATTCCTCGTAATTCAATTCAAGATGATTAGAAATAGGAAAAAACAAAACAAGGCTGACATTTTAAATCTGCTCATTCCAGCATCGAAGCCAGTCCCTGCAGCCATTCACAGGCCGCAGTGGTCTCTTGCTGCAAATAGCACACATGACCACTGTGGGCTGTGATCGGTTAATGGGGACATCAATGGTTGAGATCATCTGGATCAGCCATGATACTGGAACAAGCAGGTTTACAAGAAAAGTTGTTTTTTTCCCCTTATTTTATTTTTAACCATTCTTGACAGACTGATGAACAATTAGTACTTTTAGAACACCCCTTGAAATATAAACGAGGCACAAGACGAGGGTTATGAGACCTTAGAGAGGTGGACAGCTTCTGTTATAACTTAGCAGGGTCTTGTTTATCAACTTGGTACCAAATTGTTATACAGCAGGAGGTATGTTATGTTACTTGCCAAGGCTTTGTTAGGGTCCTAAAAAACGTTGTTACAGCATGCCTATTACTATTTAAATCCAGTGCTACAGAACATACATCAATGTACAGCATTAAGAAAAACAGTTCTATCCAGCATTAAGAAAAAACACTTTGGGCACAATTTGTCCATTTCCACTTAGGTGTTGTGAGCTTTTTACAGCTCTGGCATCTTGGCACATATTTTATCTTCAGGCATAGAGACAGAGACAGAACTTCGGGTGCATATACAGGTCCTCTGTATTTTTATTAAACGGTAACTGAGGTATGAAAAACAAGTACAAGGCATGCACAACATAAACAAAACATAACCTGCTCGTCTGAGCTCTAAATAACAGAATAGTAGTCACTATCACTTTGTAGAAACCTCAGCAAAGGTGTGACAGACGCTGGTTCCACAGCATGTCTCCTCCCTAGACTCAAAGGTAGTCTGGGGTTGTAGCCACACCTAGTCAGCTTACCTGCTGACTTATAAGGCAAATCCTGGCATGGAATCATGGGGAGTAAGCACCCACCCTACTCTTTGCTTACTACCAATGAAAGGCCGACCCGGGAATGGCTGGAAGCCATACTAACACACTAAATGTATGTCAACAGCTTGTATTGTCGACACCTATTTAAGGCTCCTTACCTTGGTGGCATGTGTCTGGACTCCTAAAGGTGCATGCCAGGATCCTGGCTGGGATATATACGCCATTTTATACCCTGCCTGCTGCTGCCGCCTATCAGTGTGTATTCACTTTTGTTGCCAATGGTTTAGACATTGATGTATGTATGTTGTTATTTTGAGGGCAAAACAAATTTACATGGTTAGGGTATGTCCACACGGCTTGCTTGCTCCGTTGTATCATACGCTTTTCAATGCATGTTTGGGTCTGTCTTGGGTCGCATGAGTGATCGCCAATGAGTGTCTTTTGGATCCGTTCCAAGAATTGACATGTCAATTCTTGGAGCGAAAGACGCAAGAGGAGCACTGTAATAAAGTATAGGGTGTGATCCTGCTGCATCCATGCATCCAACATGGATCCAAACACGCAGCTGAATCCGATCGAGACTATGTTTTTGGATGCGCTTTTTGGGTCCAACATGGACCCAAAATGGTATCCAAAAACGCTGTGTGAACATACCCTTATACACGCTGTTCACTGACTACTGTACATTGTATCAAAGTGTCATATTTTCAGTGTTGTCCCATGAAAAGATATAATACCATATTTACAAAAATGTGTGGAGTGTACCCACTTTTGTGAGATACTGTATAGGTCTACATTAGAGCTGAAAAATAGTAGGGTATTTTTAGTCAAAAGTATCTGAAGTTTCTTTATTTTATACTTTAAAGGGGTTGTCCATTTTTTAAAATAGTTTTTTAATAAATTTCAAAAACTGATAGTTTCCTCTGTCCTAACCCTTGCAACAGCACTGCTGCTATCCCCGATCTCCCCGGGTCTTACATTTTATTTCTTGGTCTTGGTAGTCAGAAAGCTGTTTGGCTGTAATAGTTACATGCACTGCCTTACATTACTGCTTGGAGCATTCACTTCCAAATGGTGATGTTAGGAAATGTCATGTGATTTCTGCAGCCGATCAGCGACTATAGCGGTGACGTTGTGTCTGCCAGGACCAAGAAGTAAACAGAAGCCCTTGAGACAGCGGACAAGTCATATGGTTAGAAAAGCAATCCTAGGCTTTAAGCAGAAGGACTTTGGGCAACATGTCCCAATACGCAAGCGTCGTTTTTTTGGTCTATTTTGCGGCAAAAACAGTCTTGATGCCATATTCTCGATGTAAATGAACTGTCGTACACCAAAACTATGCGCATTATACGCCTAAAAAGGTGCATTACATATAGTAGCAATCATACGCTGTGCGCCTCCATAACGCAATGCGCCTATTGAGGCGCATTACATACACTAGTAATGATATGTTATGCGCCTCCGTTACACAATGTGCCTCGATAGGCGCATTACATACACTACCAATGATACGCTATGCGTCGCGATTTGTGCAATGCGCGGAGGATAAGAATCGTAAAGGTGTATTGTCACATCCCTATTGATGTGTATGTGTTTTTTTTTTTTTTTCAACTATTTAAGTGTATTACTTGTATAATTCTCTTGTCATATACTTTATGAAACTGAAAGCTATACATCCTGTTCCTTTCAGGGATTTTTAGCCAATCAGAAGCGGGCTGAAAACTTGAAAGACCCCTCCGTGTTACCTGATTTGTGTTTGAGCCATGCAAATCAACTAATGATCATGTTAACAAACCACAGAAAACTGTTGGATATCAAACAGAAATGTACCACTGCCAAACAGGAGCTTGCCAATAACTTACAAGTTCGATTAAAGTAAGTTTGTGTCTCCTGAAGACTTTTATATATTTAGATTTTGATATTCTGTACCGTAAGATTTGCTTTTGTATTTAACAAAATATTTCTGTAGCGTTCTAATGGTAAGGGCTTGTTCACACGGAGTTTACACTCTGTGTTACAAGCGCTTTGTAGATCCGTCTTGGGATCCGCTGTGTCGGTCCCCAAGACTGATCTAAACAATTAGCAATGAGATTATCACTGCTCGCTATTAGGAAGACGCAGCGGCGTTCAGATGAGAGTTCGCCGCTGCGTGTTTCAAAAGCGCAGCTCGAGTCCATCTTGAAAAGAACTGCATGTCACTTTTATGTGGGAACAACTTTTTGATACTTTTTACCAATCCGTGTGAGTCAGAGATTGTTCTCCACATTGTGCATTAAGCTAGTAAGAAATTGTGGTCCATCCAAGCCTTGATTATTTGTGAAAAGATCAAAATGTCATGAAAATTTGAAAAAATTGCCATTTTCAAAGTTCAGACATTTCTTCCTACAAGACAGTTTTTCCACACAAAATAATTTATAACATGCATCTGCCATATGTCTACTGTAGATTGGCATAATTTTTTAAATTAATATTTATTTTTTTGACGACATTGGGGGTGCTTAGAAATGTATTAGTAAATTTTCACATGTTCAAGAAAATGTGCAACTTTGATTTTTTTTTTTTTTTTAGGGACCAGTTTAGTTCTGATGTTGCTTTGAGGGACCTGTATGTTAGATACCCCCATAAATTACTTCATGTAAGAAACTATACCCCTTATAGTAGTCAAAACATCTTTTAGGAAGTTTATTAACCCATTAGGTGTTTCACAGAAAGTAAAGCAAATTGGAGGTGAAGTTTACAAATTTAACTTTTCTTGCAGATTTTCAATTTGTATCCATTATTCATTGGAACACAGTTGATGTTACCAGGGAAATGCAACTCAATATCGTTTCCTCCAATTGTGCTGTTTTTAGAAATACTTTTTTTATGTTTTTTATGTTCTATTACTGTTACACAATAGAAATTAGTTTAAAAAAAAATTGCGTTTTTATGTCGTCATAGCCATGAAAGCTAATGAAGGGCTTGTTTTTTGCAGGATGATTTGATGTTTTTATTGGGGTTCATATGACGCTTTGATCACTTTTTATCAAGGTTTTAGTGAGGCATTTTTTACAACGGTCATCGTGCATGAGAAATGACATGCTAGCTTTACTCAGCAGGTCAATATGATTACAGCGATATCCAATTTGTATATTTTACTGCTTTTACACAATAAAAAACTTTTATTCTAAAAGAAAAACACGTTTTTGTATCGTCATAGTTTTAGAACCACAGCTTTTTATTTTTCTGTGTACGGAGCCGTGTGTGGTCTATTTTTGCAGGATGAGTAGACGTTTTTATAGGTATCATTTTGGGGGGACAAGACTTTTTGATCTCTTTTAATTAATTTTTTGGAAGGCAGGATGAAGAAAATATTGCATCCTAGTAGTGTTTTTTTATTTTTAACAGTGCTCACCGTGCAGTATACATGACACGTTAGATTTGCTCTGTTGGTCGATACGATTATGGCGATACCCAATTCATAAACAGTGTTTTTATTTTGTAAAGCAATTTTTATGCATCACTGTCTTCTGATTGCTATTACTCTTTTATTTTTCCGTATACAATGCTGTGTAAGGACTTGCTATTTGCGGGATGAACTGACATTTGACATTTATATGACTTTTTTTATCGTGTTTTATTCCATTTTATGTGCTACGGGATGACCGAAAATTCTGTGACTGTTTATTTTTATGGCGTTCACTGTGCAGGGTAAATAGTGTGACAGATTTATAGGGTCCGTCGTTAACGCACGCCACGATACCAAATATGCGTACTTTTTTATTTTTTGATCTCTTTGGGCGATTGTCATTTGTAAAGGAGAAAAGGGTGATGTCTGTGTTTTTTATTTTATTTTTTGTTTGGGTTTTTCTTTTTCCTACTGCTTTTGCACTTTCACATTTTTTAAACGTGTTTCACTGATACAATAGAGAGCAGTACATAGCAGAACTGCTATGTACGGGTCTATATGGTAACTGTCGATCACTATGCAGGCCGTGCTCACAGGTCATAGCCTGTCATACTGATGTCACCGTCAGCCCCAGAAATCTAACAAAGACTTCTGAGGCTGTCAGGTAAGACAGCAACAGCCTCGATTATGTTGCAGCTGCTCCGAAAGGGACAGAGCTCCCTCTTTTTGTCTTTCCCTTGGCTGCCACAATCGCGATAGATCGCGGCAGCTAAGGGGTTAATCAACCATGGCTGGAGTGAGCTCCGGTCGCGGGCGATACAGCATGAGACCAGCTGTGATACATTGCTGGTCCCATGCTGTGATCGTGCTAGCTCAGCTTGTGAGCTTGTACGATCCTGATGACTTACCCATACATCAATTTACGGGAACCCCTTCCCAACCATGGCTTATTGGTACTGGGTTAGTGGACTAAAAAAACATGCAGTAATTTTCTTTCAGTGTCTTTTTACTGTGTTTCAAAGGGTACATTCATGTGGTGGATCCTAAAGAGGAATTTAATGCAGATTCCGCGTTTAATTCTTCGTTAAAATTCTCTTACATTCCAGCGGCCATTTATGTAAATAACCAGTCCGCGCTGGAGTTTGTACACCATGAACATGTTTATTTTTAGAGGATCCTCCTAAGATCCTGCTTGGGTAGAAGGGACTTGGGTAAGCTCCACTGCAATAGAGCTAACTTGCATTCAAATCAGAGATGAAAAGCAGCTCTGTGAAAGGGGTTGTCTCACTACAAAGATTAGCTTTCAGCTTGAAGGGAATGTTAAAACAAGACTTTTTCCAAATACATGTCTATTTTGATTTTTCCCTCGCTAGGAGGTAAAAAAGATTTTATCTGTTCTGGGTGCACACATCCTGCTCTCGCCTTCTCTCTCTGCTCTTTGTTTTAGGCTATGTTCACACGGCTGATTTCAGAACTGATTCACGTCGGATTTCCGACGTAAATACGTTCCGAAATCAGTTGCAAATAAGTGTCACTAAGTGTGGCACGTATTTCGCGACTGATTTACAATCCCCCTTCATTATATGGGGTGAATCAGTCGCGAAATCCGGCCCAATAATTGACATGCACATTGTTTTTCCGGCCGTTTTGCGGCCGCAAATACGCAGCGGCAATACGGCACGGAAATACATGTCGTCTGAACGACGACACGTATTTCCCATTAAAACCAATATTAAATGGCCTGCAACTTATTTCAGACTGATTTCGGAATGGATTTACGATCGTAAATACGGCGGCAAATCTGTTCCGAAATAAGCCGTGTGAACATTGCCTTATAGCAGGGAGTGACATCACCACAGGTCGTCTCACAGGACTGCCAGCAGCTTGAGAACAGAGTGTGTTGTCTTTAACAAAGACTAATTATTTTTGAATCTTTACTTTGAGCTCTGAAGCTTTCTGCACTATAGATTACATATCCTGCTCTCATGTTAGTGCAATTAGAAGAGCTGTGAATATGGAGTTGATATGCTAATCACGGCTATAAAACCACCCACAATCTAACCAGGAAGTGTGAAGAAATCATGAATCTAAAGCTGCTTTCAGCTCTGTGAGACAACCACTTTAAGTAAGATCCGATTTCTGCCGAGGAAAACATGTCAGACTTGTCTGTATTACCTGTTGTAAAAAATCAACAGTTCTACCATTTTTGGAGAGATTTTTCTTTCATTCACCTTGTGGAATAAATTTTACATTTTAACTGGATTATGAAAAAAACATGTGAGTGCATTACTAACAAATATGTATGCATTTTTAACATTCCTATTTTTAGACTTTATATGGATTTTCAGCTACTTGAAAAGGTCTTTTTCCAAGCAAAAACATTTTCCTTGTAGCAGTTTGGAACCACCCCAAACACGTACACACAAGGTACTGCCAACTTTGTCTCAACGGATTGCTTTAGAGAGGAGGAGCCGTGATGATCTATGACATGATGCTAGGGAATCAGAATGAACTATATTCACTCTTAATTTTGCGCAAGCCTGTTTTCTCCTAATGGAACATACTGAGCAGAGAGGTAGAAATGGTTTCTCACATAAGAGCAGCATTTAGGTTTAGGATACCAAAACTCCAGGACAGTGTTTTCCCTTGTCCCAGCTTTGTAATTCAAGTCTTGTCCATCTCCCCTCTTTTACTGTCCAATATGGAGCTAGAGCTCACCTCAAGGCTGCCGTTCCTTCCAGGGATACACCTGCCAGTCCCCTTCGCCTGCCTGTGTTTGGCTGCAGCATTGACATGACACTGCCCAACGTCACCATTCGGATGTCAAGTCGAGCAGTGTCATATGTTCGGCTATAGCTGAAAGACAAAAAAGGAGCAGTAGGTGAATGGATGGAACAAACGGTAGTGTGAGTATTTTATTTATTTATTTATTTTTAAATCTTTTTCCAGCCTCCGTTCCTCAATGGAATTTTAAAGGGAATCTGTCACCAATTTTTTTTTTTTTTTTTTTTTCCTTCTTAAATCAAGCCCCTGGTCCATATTCTTTTCCTCTCAGACATTTTTATTTCCCGATTGTAGATTTCTCTATGCGGCCGTCTATATATGATTGTGGGGAAGACATTCTTGCTTGCACTGATTTAACAGCAGTCAGAGAGATACTTTACAGCAGCTTCATGCACATAGGATTCTTAAGACATATTCTGTCCCATATACTTGTATAGGAGAGTTTTCACTGTAAGGGAGGGAAGAGGGGGAGCTGTGACATCTCCTCTTGTGACTGGTGGATTCTGTGTTATCTGTACACAATGGTGTCTCCTTTCAGTTTGACCCTGCTGTTACTGATAATGAGCAGACACTGCTGAAAAGCTCTCTAAACAGAACAGGAAGTGTCAGACGATTATTAGGCTTAGTGGCCAAAGTGAAAAACCGCAGGACTTAAGAATTATTAAAAAAAAATACTAAAAGTGATAGGGAAAATTAAAAAAAAACATAACCAAAAATTCCTAAAAAAATTTGTTTAACATAAAAATGTGAGTTAAACAATAAGTCATTTTTTGATGACACATTCCCTTTAAGATGGGAAGGTGATCAACCCCTTAAAGTTAATGCTGTTTACAGATGACATGTCTCATTACACCATGAAATGGTGTTGGTTTGGTCAGACACTGAAGACAGTCATCGTCTATTTTCTCCCAGTGACAACATCGAACTTACAACTGAGTCCTACTTGTGCGCTGGTTTGGTTTATGTTATGAGATTAAACCCCTTGAAATAGTGAATTGCTTGTGTTGTTTTCACTTCCTTAGGTGGTGCTGCTTTGTAATGCTGCATGCTGATCAAGATGGGGAAAAACTTCAGGCTTTATTCAGACTTTTAACAGAATTACTTGAAAGGATCAAAATAGTGGAGGCACTTAGTACAGTTCCTCAGATGTATTGCTTAGCAGTGGTTGAAGTTGTAAGAAGAAAAATGTTCATAAAACACTACAGGGAGGTAAGTCGGTTCATGTATATTTGTGTTTTTACTGTAAATGTGACTTGGCTACTCAATTTAGAAAGCAATTGTGGGATTTCTAAACATATAAACTTAAAACGAATCTGTCAGGTCATTGTCGCTACCATATGATAGAGGGAGAGAAGCTTCCCTCTGTGACATACAGGTTTATTTCAGTTCATGCTTAAAGGGGTTTTATCGTTACAAAGATCATGTCTCAGATTATGGGGACAGTAAAAATAAGCACTTTTGTAATTGGGTTGCATTGCCTCTGTCACTTGGTTTAGCAGATATCAGCTTCTCTTTAAATCTGTATTCTGTTTCTGCTGTTGCTCTATTGCTGGTCGGAACGCCCCCTGGTCGATTCCCTAGACACGCCCCTGCACTGTGATTGGCTGGTTGACATTTCATTCAGCCTGTTGGGATACGCCCCTAGACAGGAAACGCCCCGGCCACACCCCCTGTGCTGTGATTGGCTGCCTGCACACTCTGTGTTTACTCCCCTCTGAGCTGTTAAAATCGATAGTGAAACCAAGGTCTGCTGCCTCTATGTACATCTCCCAGCTATAGGTGAAGGATCTGGGCAATGACTGCCTGTTTAAAGGGCTTTTGCCAAGAGGTTGATTCACCTCCTCACAGGTCCAGTCCTTAAGCTGCTACTTGGAAAAGAAGGCGTTCTGTTCCTCAGATCGAATTCAAGCCCCGCCTCCTTATGACGTCATCATCTGTAATGTATAACATAAGGATTCAACACTTTGTCTGTATAAGCTGCTTGTGTAGTGCAGTGCTTAGTTGATCAGCCCGCAAATAAGAAGATAGACGCAGTCCTTTATATTGACTTATTCTTTTATATATCGCTTAACAGCTTTTCACATGCCCCGAAATCTGGGCCTTAATGTCACATTTAAATAGTGCAAGACATCATAAAACCTGTGATACGAACGACATTTAGCGGAGTAGATAGGCCATAGCTTAAATCAAAGGAATGTCCATACTGACGGTATTCCGCAGAGCAGCAACATAGCTTGTTTAGATGACCCGCCGGAAACAAAGTCCTACGTCATAGGTGACGTTTCGGAGGACACCGCCTCCTTTCTCAAACCAGTGGCGTAGACCGTCTCCTAGGAGGCGGTCTACGCCGCTGGTTTGAGAAAGGAGGCGGTGTCCTCCGAAACATCACCTATGACGTAGGACTTTGTTTCCGGCGGGTCATCTAAACAAGCTTTGTCTCCTAGGAGACGGTCTACGCCGCTGGTTTGAGAACGGAGGCGGTGTCCTCCGAAACGTCACCTATGACGTAGGACTTTGTTTCCGGCGGGTTATCTAAACAAGCTATGTTGCTGCTCTGCGGAATACCGTCAGTATGAACATTCCTTTGATTTAAGCTATGGCCTATCTACTCCGCCAAATGTCGTTCGTATCACAGGTTTTATGATGTCTTGCACTATTTAAATGTGACACTAAGGCCCAGATTTCGGTGCATGTGAAAAGCTGTTAAGCGATATATAAAAGAATAAGTCAATATAAAGGACTGCGTCTATCTTCTTATTTGCATTGCTATATAGAGTGGAAGGAGAAACACTCGTTTACAGTCCTATCCTGTGATTTACGTATTGTAGAATTTGAAGGTCCGTTTTCAATTTGATATAGTTGATCAGCCCTGCAAGACAGAGGTTGGGAGTTCAAGCCCCATCAGTATTTTTTTTTTTCTTTTATAAATTGTACACATATGTAAAGATATGAAAATATATGTGTGAACATCTATAATTTTATTTATATACACACACAAAGCTCCCCTATATAGTGTCCCATCCTCACAGTAGTCACACCAAGCACTTCCAACATATGTGATACAATGCATATATTCTGGGGGATGAGAAATGATATAGGGGAGCTATGTATGTGTATATATATCATTATAGAGATTGACATATATATTTTAGGTCTCTCTACATATGTGTAGAATTTAGGGGGGGGGAAATATACTCTGTGAGGGACTAGAACTCCACACCCCTTCCTTGTTAAGCCAACACTCTACCACTACTCTACCAGGCCAAGTTATTACAGGTTGAGCAGGGTCTTGTCTCAAAGCTGAGTGCTTCTCCCCCCATTTTCACTCACATGTCACTGACAGCAAGCAGAGGTCTTTACTTGAAGCTGACATTTGTCCTTGTAGTTGAGTAAAGGTCTCTGCCTGTTGTCAGTACAATTTGGGTGAGCACCACTAGAAGTGAAAGCGGCTGGCTTTGTGTAATTTGTGTGATAAGAGATATAACAGGTGCGTGTGGAGCCTGAAGGCTGCAGACATAAGCAGGCAGGAGGCTAAAGAGCTGTTATATCCAGACAACCTTCTGCATCCCCTGCTTTATTGAAATTGATGATGTCACAGGTCTTCAGGACAGACACGCCTCCTGGGAGGAGAGGCACGCCTGCTGACAGGAGAGACACGCCCCTGGATTTCAAACTCAATCTGAGAAAATTAACTGAACAGCACGAGCAGCTCAAACGATAACACTCCTTTAATGTTTGAGTAAAAAGCAGGGTAAATCCTGATAAGACTCCTTAAGGGACAGTGGAAGTTCTACTTACCCTACCCACATACAGTGATCGCTTTTCCTGTGTCAGTGTTTGTAGAGAGCAAACTGTCAGATACTGTGTGTGGGTAAGGTAAGCAGTACTTTCACTTTCTTTTTTTTTTTTTTTTTAATTTACTCTCATTTTTAGTAAGAAATCCTCGAGTCACATAAGCCTAAATATCACAGAGCTCAGCTTCTCTTTCTACATCATATCAATTCTCTTAGGGCCAGGGCTGTGGGGTCGGTAAGCCAAAGCTCCGACTCCTCAATTTCCCTGACTCCCCGTACATGGCGCATGTTTAAGTGATAACTTTACTGTAGTATAATGGTAACATCAGGCTTTTTATCACCTTATGATACAATAATCAAGCTATTTAGGTAGAACATACAGTGACAAACAAAATGGTGAAAATGTTTTGATCTTTTGACTTTCAGGCTCCATATCTCACCATCCACTAAGCTTTGAACATGAGACTGCCATCATTTTATAGACAATCATCTTACCTATCCTGTACATAAATTTTACTTGCAATTATTTAGCATCTTCTTAGTTCTGCAGATTCTTGTCATGTAACGGAATTGTTACTGTTTTGCTCCTAAAAATCAAACTGTTATTTTTTTTATTATTTTGTTAGTATTTGGTAAATCCACCTTTTGGCTTTCAGCACTGCCTGAATCCTTCTGGGCTCTGGATCAGATTCAAGCATGTTTTGACCAAAATCTAATCCCAGGTCTCTTTTACACGTTGCCAATATTGGTACATACTTGACTTGGGTACGAATGCAGCTTTTTCTTCAACTCTACCTACAATTGTTCAATTGGGTTGAGGTCTGGGGACTGTGGAGGCCAATACAGCAACTCTACTTCATTGTCATTGAACCATTCCTTCCTTGATGTATGCATCACATTGTTGTCCTGCTGGAACACTATGTCGTTCTTTTCATACCCATGGTACTCGAGTATATGAAGTAACTCATCTTGTAGGACACTCACATATAGCACAGTATTGAGCATCAATTCTGGTCAAGTATCCAACATCTTTGGCTGTGAAACAAGCCTATATCATCAGGTTTCCTTCACCGAACCTGACAGTTTCTTCAATTTCTCAATCCATTAACCCCCTTTTCCCTTGATTCTTCCAAACCCATTTGCAGCCATCAGGGCCCAGTCTATTGACTTTAATCTCATTGCTCCAAATCACCTGTTTACAATCTTCAATTTTTCATACTTTTATGCTAACTCCAGCCAAAGTTTCTTATGACGAGATGAAGTCGAGGCTGCTTCACTTTTTTTCGAGCCATCTTTCCAGACCTGTATAATGCATTGTGCTTGCATGGACATCTGTGATCAGGCTTAAGAAACATACGAGCCACTTCCACTGCCGTGTCTGTCGCATTAGAACTGATAGATCTTGATGAGCCAACTTGTTGACTCTGATATTTTACCTGGACGTCTAGCTCTTGGCTCTTTGATCTATGGATGGACTTCATTTCATTTTCTTGAAGCTGACATGGCCTCACATGATGTAGTTTGGCAATTTTATTGGCTGAGAGACCGCTATCGATGAGCTGAATGACGCTGCTTCTCTTTTCTTGTAATATCTTCTTCATGGCTGCTTGAACCAATGACCTTTCGATTGGGAGTCAGCCTAATAACACACTGAGCTATTAGGGAATGTGAGGACAGGTTGTAATTTGTAGTATGCAAAAAGAAAAAGATTGTCCAACTTTGGTCTTTTATGCTAATTGGGAAAAATTAACAAGTGCAGCTAATTGCTGAGAAGCAGCTCACATACCCCAATTAGATGATAAAAACTGTACACCAAATTAAAACCTGTTCACACCAGCATGCAGAAAAACCACAGTATCATGCATGGGGAGATTGCACTAATGCAAGAAATACCAATAAAACATCCACTCACGTACCCTCAGTGCATGTGGGGGGTGATTGCTGGTACAACAATTGCATACAAATAAGGCGATACAGAAGAGTGCCATAAATACAGATACGTGTAGTGCACCATGTTGGCTTACAGCCTATTAGTGACGCCCATACTATTAGATTAGATGGGCTGCCCAGCACTTTCTGGGTGTCCAACACAAAGTACAGGCACCCTCCACTCCCCAGCACTGTTTGGAAGATAAAAAATATAACATACTGGAAAAATATTAAATATGAGGTATTAGTTGGTATAGGGGTCCCAATACGCAAGCTCGCAAGCCCCGGCAAGGATCCTCATGTCTTGTGAGTCCCTACACTAACAATTTACAGAAAAAACATATAAAAAAATGGGAGCGGAGGGTGCCTGTACTTTGTGTTGGACACCCAGAAAGTGCTGGGCAGCCCGCCTAATCTAATAGTATGGGCATCACTAATAGGCTGTAAGCCAGCATGGTGCACTACACGTATCTGTATTTATGGCACCCTTCTGTATCGCCTTATTTGTATGCAATTGTAGTACCAGCAACCACCCCCCTCATGCTCTGAGGGTATGTGAGTGGTTGTGTTATTGGTATTTTTTGCATTAGCGCAATCTCCCAAGTTGGTGTGCAGATTTTTATCATCTAATTGTTCCCCTAGCAGTGGGGTATGTGAGCTTTTTCTCTGCAATTAGCTGCACCTGTCAATTTTTCTCAGTTAGGATAAAGGCCAGAGTTGCCAGCTTCTGGGTTCAGTTTAGTCCAGCAATCAAGTTTTGTATGGGATAGCCAAGATGATTGTCTATAAAATGAAATCTGTATTAAATGGTAAGATAAGGAGCCTAAAAGTCAAAAGTTCAAAACCTTGTTATCCTTTTGCTTGTTGGTGTAAAATATATTTATTGGATACAACTTTAGAACCCAAAAAAAAACCTAAAGAAAAATTGTAAATACGCAAAACGCTGCAGTAAGTGGGAAAAAAAGTTTTCAACAAAAACATCATGAATAACATTTGTGGAGTCTATGAACGGCATAGATGACCTCAAATGGTGAATTCACTGACGGAGTTCAAAAAGGGTTTGGATGCATTTCTGGAGCGTAATAATATAACAGGTTATAGTGTCTAGGATTCTGGAGAGGGGTCATTAATCCAGGGATTTTTCCGATTGCCAGATTGGAGTCAGGAAGGAATTTTTCCCTAAAATGAGGACAATTGGCTTCTACCTCATTGTTTTTTTTTGCCTTCCTCTGGATCAACACCTTAGCACAACAGGCTGAACTGGATGGACGTCTCGTCTTTTTTCGGCCTTACAAACTATGAAACCTGATCTCATTATTTCCAGGCTAGAGAACAGCCTCTCTACAGTAACTTGGGTTGGTGGCAAAGAGGTGACCATATGGGCGACATCTCTAACAATCTCAGGGTATAAAAGAATTGCCTCATGCAGTCAGTTCTGATGAATGGTTGAACTCTGCTACTTCTTTGAAAGCAAGTGAAAAGTTTGCTGAAATCTGGTCAATCTGTTTGCTAGGGGAGCGGAATCTTTTCCCCTGCGGCAACGCTTCCCCTGCTCCATGTTATCCAAATACTTTTCAAAATTAAACTCCTCATCTGATGAGGCTGAAGATATGGGAGATATACCCAATTCCTCTTGCTCTTGGCACCGCATTGAACTAACTGTACCAATTTATTATATATTTTGGAAGTGGGAGTCCGTCCATTTTATGACGACGCCGACACCTGCAAAATGGGCTCCGACTCCAACTCCACAGCCCTGCTTAGGTCACCATAAATCACTTTAAAGATTATCTTTAAAGTATGCAACTGCCACTATTTGATAAATTGGATTATCAGCAGCATGTGTCTTGCCACTTTGTCTCTTGTCACTTTTTTTTAATTTTAGAGGCCAATTGATTAAAATAGTTGTCTGTCAAGCAGCAAGAATTAGCTGCCATTGACAGTGTTCAAACAGCCACCATTCGGTCATTAAGGGCATATCTTAGCAATATGTCACCAATTTCTATGATGAGATACCTTTTAACATCACATATTTTCAATATTACTTTTACCTGCATTCCTGCCATCAGTTTTAATTTTGAGATCAAATTGCCGGCATCTCGCCTTTGTCTATGCAAGCACTCCCGTGCTGCTAGTGCCTCTAAGCGCCTTCTAGCCACTGGCTATATCCTTTATTCCTCTCTACTGCCCACAGTAATATCCATACTCTGCTACCAATATATCACTCCAGTTACAGTGTGCCATTACATTTTCATCCCTGTTTCTGATTCCTAAGCATGATCTGTAAGACTAAGGTTGCCAAGCGACCAAAATATCACATCAATTTCTGATCATCAGACCTTCCAGGAGCCTTTACCAACAATAAGCAATACTTGAATTGTAAGGACTGTATATTTGTTGACACTGTAAAATATAATTCACTTGAAACACCACGCTGGTATGTGCTGAGGATCTTTCATTACTTGGGGAATTGACTAGAGACGTTGTTTTAATGTTTATCTGGTAATTTATAAGTAGAATATTCCCTTATTACAAAGATATTAGCCAGGAAACTGATGATCCTTTTCTTGCTCCGAGATATCTGCTCTTTCAACTTCAAGAGTGTGCTTATTTACATGCTTACAATACTTCATATAGTCCATTTGCTATATGGATGAAATGATTTACAGTTTCACTTATTAACATTTAACTTCAGTATTTTTTTTTTATTCTAGTGGGCAAATGCCTTAGTAAAAGATGGGAAATCTCTCTATGAAAACGAAAAAGCAAAAAGGGAAACTTTTGGGAAAATCTTTAGTAAGTATTGTACTATACATTAGTCCTAAGATTTGTTAGCCTGAGCTCCTGTCTGAGCCAGAAATATGTCATTCGGACTATAACAATGGTGTGATGTTAAAACAGCAACCTCCATCCACACAATATTAAGGACTCCCTGGGGAATTTTTTGCCAAAGGTCTAACTGAAAGATTGAACTAAAATATGATTTTTTTTAATTTTTTTTTTTTTTAACATGACTGTCTTAGCTGCTATGTATGAATCCTCTTTATAGAAAGACTGCATGGCCTCATTCTTATATACCTACATTTAAAATTAAGCATAACTTTTGTAGATATAATTAAGTAATAGTCATTCAGATAGAGGGCATTATGGTATTACAAAATATTCCTCCTATCTGGGAGAATAGGGATCACAAGTACCGTTTGAGGGAACACTGTAGCAAGTCTGTCAAAAGCTGCTGAAAATACAGCCATTGTTTGCCGCGTTTTTGCCACATTTTTTTTGTTTTTTGCGTGGTTTTTTTAGCCTTTTTTTCTAAAGAAATGCACAACATTATATTTGCCGTGTATTGCTGCAAAAACCGCGCCAAGAAACGTCCACCGCTTTACATAGACTCCAACAGTAAATTTTCTGCCCTGCTCAGTCGTTTTTTGCAACCTATTACAAAAAAACAACCAGCAAATAAAACGAGCAGAAAAAAGCCGTTCTGTGGAGACAACATAACTCTTTCTTTTATTATACAAGTCTATGGGACCTCTTTTCAGTCTTTTTTTTTTTTTTTTTTGTAAAGCGAAAACGCTGAAGAAACTGACGTTTTTGTGTGTAGTGGAGACATAGCCTTAAACCTGTTCATCTCTGCAAGACCATATCTCCAGGCTGTTGACGTCACGTTCATCGTTTACGTGACCCTGCAGGTGATCACAGGCCTCAGTACTCTCTTCTTGGTTGAACAGCATGTGACTGCTGTGGCCTGTTAAGGGCCATTCACACGGCTTATTGCAGGGACGGATTGCAGCCGTATTGCGCGCCGTACTGCGCTGCAATACGGCTGGAATCCGTCCCAGCCATTACGGTAATCCACAGTTCTCAGAGAACTATGGATACCGTCTCTTCTGCCAGGTCGGCGAATCCGCCGGGCGGGGAAAAAGTGACATGCACATTATCCTGGCGGGATACGTGCCGTGGATAATGAAAGTCTATGGGGCCGGCGAGCAGCGCCCCCGCCCCTCCCCCGCCCCTTACTCAAGCCGTAATTGCGGGCAAAATCCGTCCCGCAATTACGGCTTGAATAAGCTGTGTGAACCGGCCCTTATTGTCTTCAGAGTCATGTGAATACTGATCGTCATAGCACCTGTGATCACATTGGGAATTCTGGTGTGGCTGGTGCACAGTGGGTTTGGAAGAAGGGTCTTTTTTTTTTTTTTTTTTAATAAAGATAACAAAAAACCCCTTTAAGTGAGAGAAGCAAGCCCTCTGGTCATGAAGAGTTAATAGAAGCTAATTATATTATTTATATTATATATTAATCTTAGTGTTTTACTGTCTGTGCTGCAACCACTAATTGCATTTCAATTCAAACAGGGAAATCCTATTTACGAAATCGTCTCTTTAGAGGACTTGACTCATGGCCTTCATCTTTCTGTGTATGTATAACTTAATTACTTCCTCATTCCTTCTTTTCTTTGACATTTTGTTAATCTTGTTGAGGCAGAATATTTAGTTTTTCTTAAATTAGCCAGACAGTAGACATTTTGGGTGCCTAAGTTGGGTGGTTTAGGTCATTTTATGCTGATCTTCGTCACCTTTTTGAGACACAATCTTGTTCCGTCATGCTGAATTTCTTTTTTTTGGTTGTCAGGTGCTCCGGATTAAAAGTTGTTCCTGCCAAATGACAGATATGGATCCCATTATCAGTAGCTCAGACGAGGCCATAAAGCATAGCATAGAATAGATCGATTGGTGATTTGTCATTTCAAACAATGACATTGTTGGCAAACTCATGTGGCCAAACATCAGGGTGATCTGATTGTCATTTTATAAATTGTGTTGTGTTCCTCATTGTTTCGTAAAATGGCTCACAGTTCCATAAGTTAAGTGGATTGTTCACATCGTAACATAATCTAGCAAAAGCAGCTCCTGGGGCTTCAGTAATATACAAAGAAAATACTTATAGCCTTCCTCCGGTCCCCAGTTCAGCTCTGCATCTCCCCGGTCTTCTATTTTCTTTTTTAAACTTCTGAACGGGACGTCACAGCCGCAGCTGCTGACAGGCTGGAATGGTTACGTGCCTCTCCTTACATCACCGTTCAGAGCTGCTCACTTTTGAATGGTGATTTAAATGAGAGGCACGTGACCGCTGCAGCCAGTTAGGCTGACATCCCTGTTCAGAAGTTCAAGAATGAAGACAGAAGACCGGAAAGATGCGGCACTGAAACCAGGACTGGAGCAAGGTGAGTAAAAACTATTATTTTTTTTTTTATGGTGCCCCAAGAGCTGCTTGTAGAACTTTGTTACAAGATGGACACCCCCTTTTAAAACCAATCATTTGTGCTGGAATTCATGGCCTAGTCTGGGCTTCTATTTATGGGATTCAGATCTGTTGTTCGGTATCATTGACTTTTTAACTACAGCAACCAGCAATGACTAAAAAAAAAAAAAAAAAAAAAAAAAAAAAGTCAACTCAGAAAACAACTTTTTAACCAGTAGATTCTATCAGTTGCCGTAGGTCAGGCTTAATAATGTTTTGAAAAGGCTTTGATGGTCAGCAAAAGGTGGTTTAAATCCAATATTGCTAGTAAATATTCTCTATGCCAGTAATTGGTTTCAGTTAGCCATTATTTTATTAAGTTTCAGTACTTTTCTGTATGTATTATAATGGTGTAATCTGTCAGTAAAAAGCTTAACATGACAGATACCATACCATTTTAGTAGCTGATCATTTGCTATGGAAATACTATTATTGTAGTTTAAAGAGAACATGTCACATAGGTTATGTCCCCCTTGCTGAGGACTGCACAAGTTAATGACAGACCTGCTGTTTCCAGCGCTGTGTCCCTTATTCTGTAAGATGCTGTAGTTTTTGTGTATTTAATGCTCAAATCTGTAGTTTTCAGCCAGAAGAGTCCAAGAGCCCATCTGAGGCTAGCCCCGCCCACCTCAACTGACAAATCTATTACTTTGAATAGGTAGAAACATGTGAATAACTGTCAGTGGGCGGGGCTAGCCTTTTGGTGGGCAGGGCTAACACCTACTCATGAATAAGATTTGAGGGGTAAATGCTCTAAAACTGCTGCATCTTACAGAATAAGGGACACAGTGCTGGAAACAGTATGTCTGTCACTAGCTTGTGCTGTCCTCAGCAACGGGGGTATGACCTATGTGACAGGTTCTCTTTAAAGGAATTGTCCAGTGGAAAAAAATATATTCCATTGGGGCCAAATATATATGATTTTCAAGCATGTTGGGTATTTTGGGTGGTGGGCTTAAACCCGCCAGTGATCTGTATTTGCATTCTTATTCTGACTGTACTATACAAATTTGCTTAATATAATTTATAGTGCAATTCATTATTTTCAGTGTACGTTCACAAAGGGCGGATTTACTCCGAATTTTATTGAGGATTTTGTCGTGGGTTTATCATTGATTTTGTCTGTGGTTTTCCACAATGACTTCAGTTGGAGAAGGCAAAATCTGCAGATTGTAGTGCAAATTTTGCCTTCTCCCTTTGAAATCAGTATTGAAAATATTTGATAAATATGCAAACAAATCTGCAACAAAATCCTTGGCAGATCCATCCCATGTGAACGTACCCTCGGAGTAGGTTTTTCTTATTTATGTTTGGACTATTCAAATGTATAGTTTAAAAGTGAAATCTGTACTTAAACATAGTATTATTAAATTATACTTATTTATATATATATATATATACAAGTATATATATATATATATATATATATATATATATATATATATAATAAAACATATGTAATCTTGCAATAATTTATTAAAATGTTTACATTTGCAATTTAGACACGAAAACCACGAAGGTTTGATAGTGAGCTTCCCGATATCTCTTTAAATGACCTACAGTTTCTACAGTCCCTCTGTCCTCCAGAAGTCCAACTTTTCCTCAGGTATTGACTCCGATACAATTTTAGCTCCCAAAACATTTAATGGGGTGTTCCCACCATATACTTTGATGGTATATCACTAAGATACACCATCAAAGTCTGATAGGTGTGGGTTCCACCTCTGGGATCCACACCTATCTCGAGAAGAAGCACCAAAAGTTATAAAGCAGACTGAAGAGCCAATTGCGCATACGTATGGTTCTCCATTCTGTTCTATGGGAGTTCCATACACACTGCTCACCTGTGCTCAAAACTCCCATAGGACAGAATGGAGAGTCGTGACCTGCTCAGCATTCTGCTCCTGAATTTTCAGGGCCCATTTCAGAGGTGAGATCCGCACCTATCAGACATTGATGGCATTCCCTAGTGATATGCCTTCAAAGTCTATGGTAGGAACAACCCTTTAATGTTTCCTTGGCTTAATAATGATATATGCAGATGGAGTCGGCTTTAAATGAGCAAAACATTTTTTATTCACACAAAACACAACAACATTTTTGGTTGAATGTAATGTTAATTGGTCTGTGTAAAAATAATTACCCTTTTGCAGCTTAATATGAAGATTAGTCTGTAAAATGTACCGTACTTATTACAAAACTAAACAAATTACAATCAGCCCTTTGGCAGCTAGAGTGTAAATCTGATGTAGTACAGCCAAAATTAAATTTTCAACCTTTTGTTTTGTGTTCTATTCCATTCCTTCATATGGCTTTAGAAAAAGCGTATTCTATGGCTGCTGAGTAGGTGAGCTGTTTCTGTTATGATGCTAGTGCTGTACCTAAAGGTATGTTCACACGGCGTAATTGTGGCACGCATTTCGCCGCTTTTTTGCGCTTTAATACGCGATAAAGGCGCACCACAATTACTGTAATTCATAGCTCTCATAGAGAACTATGAATTACGTCTTTTCTCCCCCAGCGTACAATACGATTGTATTGTACGCAGTGGGAGTGAAGTGACATGTCACTTCTTCGCGGCACTTACACTCCGCTGTTAATAGAAGTGAACTGAACCGGCTGGGAGCGCGTACTCCTCAAACACATGTCGTATTCCGGCGCGTACAGAATGCGCCCCAGTACGCCGTGTGAACATACCCTAAGAGGTATCTCATAAGTTTCTACCTTCATCCTCTATCTACATGTTCAGAAACCTTATTGTTTCCCACAAAAAAATATTCAATCCTGTAAATGATATATGAAGAACATTCAATCAAAAATAGCAACGTGAGAGGATGTACAGACTGCTGAAAGTGCGGAAGATATTGCTTCCATCTAGTAAAATATATAATAAAGAATATTTCAGTCACAATTACTACGGAATTAAGAAAAAAAAGAAATGATAGTCATCACTATTCCTTAAGAAAATATAAACCACTTTTCAGTTATACCGGCTCCATCTGTATTGTGAGTTTTAGAAGATGTTTATACAAACTCTTTTTGCTTTGCTGTGTGTGTTTGTCTTTCTGGTTTCCTATGTTTTCTCTTTTCAGTTCTCTGTTTTCCTAATTGCAGTCAACATATGTCCATTCAGTTGACACATTCACATTATTACGACCACCAGCTAATATGTAGCGTAACCACTATGTGCATCATGGATAGCAGTTAGGCTGGGAGTAACTCAATAGAATCTTGTCACAGGTATCTGGATCTATGCTGCCTGCAGTGCATCCCACAATCATGTTCATCATGGATGTAGGTGATCTGCAAAGATGAATTCATACCCAGTTTGTTTGAAAGAGCCTTCCACATGGATGAATGAGCCCAAATTAAATGAAATGAAATGCTATAAAAACATTCCCCAGACCATAACACGGCCACGACCAGCTTGTGTTCCTCCAGCACTGGTTGCAGTGTGTTTATTCTCTGATGTTTCTCACCTGACATGCCAACTTCCATCTATTCAATGAAGCAGTTGACACTTGGTACTCCTCAGTTTACATGTTGGTTATTCACATTGATGGCATTTGTTCACTCACGATACCCTTGCACTACAGCAGCATACAGAAAGTTCACAAACTGGATAATTCCAGGAAAACAACCGCCTTTGACCAAAACCCTATAATGATCCTTTTTGCAACTCTGATAAATTGCTCCTTTTACCCATGACCGCAAGGAGGGATAAGTGTGCAGACAGCCTATCGCAAACCTTAAGGCAGCCCATGATAACCAGTTTTCTTCATGAGCTAATTTGACTTGACTGTTTATATCCAGTATATGACGACCTCCAGGTTCCCAGTTGCTTTTAGTCCTTTTCTCCTGTCTTCCAGACCCTAGCAAGTTGACCGCCTGTTCAAATATACTTTAGAAAACTTAACGGGTATTAAGTATTTAACCAAAATAAATCTGAAATTTCTACTTCATGCTGCTTTTTGAAATACTCTATAAATATATTTTTTATGTTCCCGCTCCTATTGACATTTCGTATTGCTACAAAAGTGAGTCATCACAGCAAGCAGGTGGTGACCTGGATGAAAATAAATCTTATTAAATTATGGTTTCTTTCAAAAGCCGCACATATGATGTCTGACATTTGAAATATTGCGCAAAAGAAGATGAATCCCATTTCCCTTTAGAGGGTTGGAAAAAGATTTACGGTTTGCATGATTGTACCTCTCTATTTCAACATTAATAGTTTCATCAAGCAAAAGCCCTTGGGGATTGTTGCAGTTGCCTATTACTGATAAAGCAGAAAAGTGGTATTTAAAATGGATCCATCATGAGGACAAACTTTTATTTATAGCAGGGCAACTGTTACATGCTAAAATAATGTTAAGATAATAGTGGGCTGCATTGCACTCTTAAAGGGGTTTTCCATCTCACACATTTATGGCTTATTAAGAGACAAAGAGTTGGGACCAGTCCCTGAAATTCTCTGCTAAGAACAGAAAGGTGGTGAGAACGCTCCTATTCATTCAATAACTCTTCTGGTCTCTTTTCCATTTTGAATGGACACTTTTGAGAGTCCGTTCTCAACATAGGTGTGGATCATTAAAAATGTATGCCATATTCTGTCGATATTCCATGGATGTATGAGATGTGAAAGCCACTTTATACTGCGCAATCCCCCTTATTGGATTCTGAGGCTATACTTTGGGTGCAGTAGTATCTAGAACAACATATAGACACTTATTTTCTGTATAAGATCAGTTTGTTTATTTTTGTGTAATACATTTTCTACAATTTAGATAATTTTAGATAGTGAGATTCTAAGGAGTACAAGAATACAAAGGGCAGGTTGCTTTGAGTTTAGATTGCTCATCTCCAAATTTGAAAATACTTGATTCCTTGAAACTCACTGTGTGTCCTTTTTAGGCAATAATGAAAAAAATCCCATCTCTTACTGTATGTGCTTTATTCTACACATTCTGTTCTGAAAAAAAAAAAATAATAAAAACACAATTTTAGGTTGTATTTTTTACGTTTTAGGGTTCCCTTACTTTGTGATTTTGAGCCTCTGCACCAGCATGTACGTGCTCTACATAACTTAGTAAAAGCTGCACAAAGTTTGGATGAAATGTCACAGACCATTACAGATCTGTTAAATGAACAAAAGGTATGGTAGTTCTAAAATTGTGTTTGCTGGCAAAAAAGAAACATTTTTTTTTCTCCCAACTTATTGAAACATTGATGGAATGATTGCAATTCACCTAACATCACATTGTAATTTTTCTAACTTTAACAATATTGTCTTGTCAAACACTGACACCTTATGTAATTTCCCTACTTTTCATTTTTAGGCGTCAAACGGCCAGCTTTCTCCACAATCTGTAATGACACCAAGGATTGAAAATGCATATGAAGCTGCAATTACTACCTCATCCAAGTCTCCTCCATCACTCAGTCTTCAGGATCCCATTTGCCCTTCTGTTGCCATTCCAGGACCTTTAGAAGAACTGTCTCCAGACAGCATTGATGCTCACACATTTGACTTTGAAACAATTCCCCATCCAAACATTGAACAGGCTATTAAACAGGGTTCTTTGGATTTGGACTCATTAGCAGATAGTCCAGAATCTGATTTTATGTCTGCCGTCAATGAGTTTGTTATAGAGGAAAATCCTGTTTCACCCAACATTAGCGATACGCAAAGTCCAGAAATGATGGTGGAGTCTCTGTATTCCTCTGTTATAAATGCAATCGACAACAGACGAATGCAGGATACAAAGAGTAAAGCAAAGGATGACAGTGTTGAAAATGCCTCTTTGAAAACTTGTCTGGAGAAGCATAGAATGGTTGCTCAAGAATCACAAGCTAACTTGAGGATTTTCAAAGAAGAACTTTGCCATTTAAGAAAACATTTACAAAGAGAGCAGAGTGAATTTGCAAATGCTATTAAAACGGTTTCTACTGAGATACTAAATATCATTCAATGCTCCAAGGTTTCTCTTGAAACCGCCTTAAAAGCAAAGTATTTAGAGGAATTGCAGCTTTAGGAGAAACGTATGAAAAACAACTGCACATATCAAAGCAAGATCGTGAAGTCAATGAGGAAACCATTGCCAAGTTGGAACTTGACATTACAGGCCTAAAAGATCATTTGCAGAGTAAAGATAATGAATTTGCTGCAATCAGAAGAGAAAATGAAACATTTCTTTGTTTACAGAGTGAAAAGGATGAAAAAGTCATCCGCCTAGAAAGTTCCATGAGAGAGCAGACGTGCGAGATACAGAAGCTGAAACAATCTCGGGAAGCAACGCTCGAGGATTTTAAGAAGCTTCATGCTGAAAATGAAGAAAAACTCCGGCTACTGAAGGAGGAATTTCAGATTTTAGAGCAGAAACACTTAAAAGAGTTAGAAGAAAATTTAAAGCTCAGGCACGCACAAGAATTTGAAAATGTAATAACAGAACATAAGTGTAGCCTAGAAAAGTTGAAAAATGATAATAAGCTCAAGATTGACCAGTTGCAGGAATCTTCAGCAACCACTGCTCAGGAGAAGGAGTCTCAGTTGCAAGAATTAAATTGTAGACTTTTGGAACTCTCTGACCTCCGGTGTAAATTGGAGGTTGAGTTGGCATTAAAAGAGGGAGAAATAGACGAAATGAAGTTAATCCTGGAAGAAAGTAAAATGCAACAACAGGATGACTTAAAAATGTCAACTTGATGAGAAGACAGAAGTCCTACACAGAGAGATTGAAAACCTGAATGGTCGAATACAAATTCAGAAAGAAGAACATGAGCTAGGACTTGTCCGACTTCAGACACTACTAACAACTGAAAAAAACCAGTGTATTTCAGAGCTTTTAGAAAGGCATGAAGCAGAAACCAGTTCATTGCATAGAGACATTAGCCAATTAACATCTGCCCATCATAAAGCTCTGGAAACGGAGAGTAGGCTCCAGGAGGAGATAAGTCTTTTACGTAGTCAGCTGGATGGTAGCTTGAAAGCTCATGAGAAGCAAGCAGAAGAACACGAGAGGTCTTTAAAGGAGCAAAAAGACTTTTATGAGGCATCGATTCGGAAATTTGAGGAAGAGCGGGATCAAATTTTGACCACACACAAACTAGAAAGTGAGTCACTTGTACAGAAATGTACGTCAGATAAAGAGGAATGTGCACACCTTGCTCTTACAGACTTTGACAAACCAAGACAAACTGTTGAAAAAGAACTTTTAGAAAAAATTCAACTCCTTGAACAGGAGTTAAGCAAAAGGTAGGAAGAGCTCTTCATTTCATTTATCTACGCTTAAAAATATACTTATTTGTTTTCAATGAGTCATAACCTGAAACTTTTACCAGTAAGTTGCACCTCCTTTACTTTTTAAGATAAAATATGTACTGTGAACATGGTTTTGTTTTTTTTCCCCGTAAATGACTATGTCTGGACCTTATATTTGATAAATTGTCTGTTTTAAGAAACAAAGCTGTGGAATACTGCCTTAAAAATGATCTGCAGATGGTACCAGAGCTCTGGTTTATAAACTACGTGAGACGTTACCATTTAGCCATTATTTGGCTGGCTTATGAATTCAGCTATTTCTTTCTGAAGCAGTACCAGCTTTTTGACAACTAATATTGAAAATGAGATTGAGGAGCGCATTCAGTTTTAAGTTATTTTTGTTACTTCTCTCCCTTATCTTTATTTCATTTAAACCATCAGTTATGTGCTTGTGTGCACAGTGAAGTGAAGCTTTAGCAATAGTAAACATTCAAAAATTGTGCTTAATATGTTATTGTTGCCTCAGCTGCTCCTCTTTTAAACTTAAAGAGAATGTGTCATCAAAAAATTACTTCTTGTTTAACTCACGTTTTCATGTTAAACACATTTTTTAAGAATTTTTGCCTAGATTTTTTTTAATTTTCCATATCACTTTCATTATTTTTTTTAAATAATTCTTAAGGCCTGCCGTTTTCATTTTGGCCACTTGCCTTATAATAGTCTGATACTTCCTGTTCTATAGAGACAGACTCAGTAGTCTGCTTATTATCATTAGAAGCTGGGTCAAGCTGAAAGATGACACCAATGTGTATAGATAACACAGGATCCACCAGTCACAATAGGAGATAGTCACAGTTCCCCCTCTCCTCCTCCCTGCACACTGACTTCTTTCCATGTCACAGAGCATGCCTAGAAAACTCTCCTATAGAAGTCAACCGGACTGATTCACAGGCTCCTATGTGCATGAAGCTTCTGTAAAGCATCTCTCTAAATGCTGTTAAAAGCAGTGCAGCCAAGAAAGCTTTCCCCACAGTAATAAACAGACAACTTAATTGAGACATCTACAATCAGAAAATAAAAACGGCTCAGAATTAAAGAAAGTGCATCAGTGTCTTGTTTTAATAAGTAAAAAAAAAAAATTGCCGAAAGATTCCCTTTAAGCAATTTGTTAATTTCTTTGACAATGGCTCCAGGGGAAAAGCCACAGGGAGTTTGGCAAGCCCACTGCTGCTCCCAGATGTATTAAATTTCTCCCACTTGTTTAAAAGATACTATGGTTCTAGGAAATACAGTTTATTCATAGTAGAGTTGGACACATACATTATTGAAGAGGATCTGTGACATCTCCTGACATGTCTGTTGTAGTGAATACTTGTATTCCCTGTGATATAATAATTCTGGAGCCTCTTCTCTTATAACTCTGTGCGGTTCCGCTTTTATTCTTTCTTAAATGTTTTACTGATTCTCTCATCTAGGTGGTACCATTCCAATTTTGAAAAGGGTCATGTCCCTGCACACACTGACTCTCCCAGCACTGGTAATGTCAGACTGCAGGGACGCACACCCCTATTAGAAAAACCCTTCTGTCAGATTCAGTACAGTTTCAGTTTCTAGAAGGAATAACAGAGGAACAGCACAGCGCAGAGTTATAGGAGAAGATGCTCCAGGATTGTTATTTCATAGAGAAGTCTTTACTGAAACAGACATATTTCAGCATCGGCCACAGCTCCTCGTTATGTGACCGCTTCAGAAATCTTATAGGAATTACTAAATATTAATAGAAGCATAATTATCTAATATATAAAGATGTTTTATCCTATTGTCTAGGTTTAAAGCTCTAGGAATAGTTTGTAATAACGGTAAGAACTAGTTCCCATTGAAGAATGCTTCATGTTTTGCAGCTGTTTGGCTGCAGATTTCCCCCATCTTGTGCTACTAATCTGCATCCAGGCTTACCAGTATGAAATTGATATTGATTCCATGTCACAGAAGTGAGATGTCACCTGTAAATTTTTCTGAAACACAGATTTCAGATTTGTATTGGATAAAATATGGAATTAAAAACAATAAAGATGGATTTGTGTGATGGGACTTACATACAGTATCTCACAAAAGGGAGTACACCCCTCACATCATATTGTGTTATATATTTTCATGGGACAACAGTGAAGTAATGACACCTTGATACAATGTCTAGTAGTCAGGTTACAGCTTGTATAACACTGTAAATTTGGTGTGCCCTCAAAATAATTCAACACAAAACCATCAATGTCTAAACCACTAGCAGCAAAAGTGACTGCACCACTAAGTGAAAAGGGACAAATTGTGCACATTTTGCCATCCCACTCCACCCAGTGTCATGTGACTAGTTAGCGTTACAAGCTCTCAGGTGTGAATGGGGAGCATTTCCACTCTCTTATACTGATTATTGGAAGTTCAACATGGCACCCTATGGCCTGGTTCACACGGCTTATTGCCGGCGTAATTGCGGGGACGGATTTCGCCCCGCAATTACGCCGGCAGCCGTGGGGCGGGGGGCCGGCAGCTCGCCGGCCCCATAAACTGCCATTATATACGGCGGGTACGCGCCGTAAATAAAGTGCATGTCACATTCTCCCCCCCCCGCGGCGGATTCGCCGAATGGGGAGGAGAGACGGAATCCATAGTTCTCTATGAGAACTGTGGATTACCGTAATGAATGGGACGGATTGGAGCCGTACTGAAGCGCAAATACGGCGCGCAGTACGGCTCCAATCCGCACCCAAATAAGCCGTGTGAACGAGGCCTATAGCAAAAAACTGTCTGAGGATCCGAAAGAAAAACATAAAGATGGCCTAGGCTATAAGAAGTTTGCCAACACCCTAAAAATGAGCTGCATGAGGTGACCAAGACCGTACAGCAGTTTAACAAGGCAGGTTCCACAGAGACTGTCTTTTCAAATTAGATGATGTAGTCCTACAAGCATTTTTTCAGAGGTTAAAAGGGAGGAGGGTCTGTCTGTGCTCGGACCATACGCCGCATACTGCATCTAGTTGGTCTGCTTTGTTATCATCCTAAAAGAAAACCTCTTTTAAAGATGGACAAGAAAGCCCACAAACCGTTTGCTGAAGACAAGCAGACTAAAGACATGTAGTATTGGAACGATGTCCTTTGGTCTAATGAGACCACGGTGTTGGTGATGGTGTCAAGCGTGTGTGGCAGCAACCAGGTGAGGAGTACAAAGTGTCTCAAAGTGTCTCTTGCCTACAGTCAAGCATGGCAGTGGGAGTGTCATTGTTTGGGGCTGCATGAATGCTGCCAACTGTAGGAAGCTACAGTTCGTTGAAGGAACCATGAATGCCAATATGTACTATGACATATGGAAACAGAGCAAGATCCCCTCCCTTTGTAAACTGGGCCCCAAGGCAGTATTCCGACATGATAACCCCAACCACTGCTTTGCTAAAGAAAATGAGGGTAAAGGTGCTGGACTGGCCAAGCATGTCTCCAGACCTAAACCCTATTGAACATCTGTGGGGCATCCTCAAACAGAAGGTGGAGGAAAGCAAGGTCTCTTAACATCCATCAGCTCTGTGAGGTCGTCATAGAGGAGTGGAAGAGTATTCCAGTGGCTGCAACCTGTGAAGCTCCAGGGAACTCCATGCCCAAGAGAGTTAAAGGGGTTGTCTCGCTACAAAGAATAGCTTTCAAATTTTAGGGAACACAAAATAAAGACATTTTCCAAATATATTGCTTTGTTCATCTGTTTTCCCTAAGGAGATACAAGTGAATTTATGACCTCCCTGGCTATTTCAGTTCCCTCAGTAACTGACCTGTAAACAATTCTCCCCCTGCTGTTTGTTCTATGAGATAGCAGTGAGTGAAGTCATCACACAGGTCTTGGCAGTGTCTGTGGTGCTGGGCAGTAAACATAAACACAACTGTAATTAGGGCTTTTGTTTGAGGGATCAGATAAAGCCATCTGCAAGCAGTTTTAGAAGCTTCTGAGCTAATCTGATCTAATTAGCAACTGAAAGCACAGTTGCTAATTAGATCACAGAGCTGTATGCAAATTAGTCAGTCTGAACCAGGAAGTGACAGTATTTCATTCATGCAGCCTATGAAACTCTGTAGGGAGACAACTCCTTTAAGGCAGTGCTGGAAAATAATGGTGGCCACACAAAATATTAACACTTTGAGCACAATTTGTCCATTTTCACTGAGGGTTGTACTTACTTTTGTTGCCAGTGGTTTAGACATTGATGGCTTTGTGTTGAGAGGCTTCCTTAGCAACCGGGGAAGCCTAACAAAGGTTTGTGGGCTGCCAGTGACGTCCCCATGCCCAGCAGTGTCCTGTGGGTATGGCCAGGCATAGTGATTGACAGTTACTATTAACACCAGTACTGCTTTGTACTGGTATCCATTGTAACCATGATCTAAAGATCACTGATACAAGTTCGCTTTGGGGACACGTAAAAAAAAAAAAGTAAGACACAAAAGAGTATGCATATTTGGTATTGTTGCATGCAGACCTACCCTATAAATCTATCATGTTATTTAACCTGCATAGTGAAGGCTGTAAAATTAAAACAAGAAAGCAGTAACCGAATTTTCATTCATCTCGCAGCACATAAAATGGAATAAAAAGTGATAAAAAAATCACAAAAATGCCAAATTTGTACCAGTGAAAACGTCACTTCATCCTGCAATAAAAAAAGCACAGTACATAGCTCTCTTTACGGAAAAATAAAAAAAGTTATGGCTATCAGAAGATGCTAATGCAGAAATATTCTTTTAGACAATAAAAACACTTAAAAAGGGCTTCAGCATAAAAAAAAAAAAATCACATATACTGCATAGTAAGCGCTGTTAAAAATAAAAAAAACCTGTATTTTCTTCAACCTGCCTTCCAAAAAACGGATTTAAAAGCAATCAAAAGGTCTTGTCGCCCACAAATGATGCCAATAAAAATGTCAACTCATACATACAAGAAACGAGCCCCTAAACAGCTCTGTACACAGAAAAGTAAAAAAGGCATGGCCCTCAGACTGCAGCGATGCAAAAATGTGTTTCCCTTTTTGAATAAAAGTGTTTTTATTGTATAAATGCGATAAATCATAAAAAATATGCAAATTGGGTATCACTTAAATCATATCGACCTGCTGAATAAAGCTAGCATGTCATTTATACCACATGGTGACCGCTGTAAAAAAAAATAAAAAATCACTGCCAGGATTCCTGTATTTTGTTCAAAACACCTTACAAAACCCTTGATAGAAAGCAATCAAAGCATCATATGAGCTCCATAATGGTACCAATAAAAATGTCAACTCATTCCCCAAAAAACAAATCCTTATACAAAACAGTAAAAAAAAGCTGGATTTTGACAATATAAAAAACGCTTTTTTTTACAAACCTATTTCTATTGTGTAAAAGTAATAAAACATTAAAAATCTAAAATGTATTTCATTGCAATTGTACCGACCCGCATAGTAAAGTTATTATTATACCGCATTTCAAACGCTGTAAAAATGAAACCCAGAAAACAATGGTGGAACTTCTTTCCTCCTCTCCCCCATTTTCATGTTCCAATGCTAAAAAACCTGTGGAACACCTGTGTGCCAAAAAAGCACAATACACCCAAAGAGGAGATCCATGAGTAGTGTTGTATCCAAGGTGAGGTGAATTCTGGAAGGTTTCACCTGTTTTGGTAATTTGGGAGTTTTGCAAATGTGACATGACACCCACCAAAATCTGCGTTCCAAAAGCCAAATAGCGCTCCCTCCCTTGTACGCCCACCCATGCGCCCAAACAGCGGTTTACACCCACATATAGGGTATTGGCGAACTTAGAAGAAACAGCGTAACAAATTTTGGGGTAATTTTTTCCAGGATTCCTTGTAAACAATAAACATTTTCATCTAAAATTGCAGATTGTAGGGAAAACATTTATTTCATTTTCACGGCCTAATGCTAAAAAAATTTGTGGGTTTGATATATTTATTACACCCCTGGAAATATTCCTTAAGGGGTGTGGTTTTCAGTATGGTATCTCTTTAGGGATGTTTAAGTTTTAGCACCTTAAAGTGCCCACAAACCCGTAATGTTGCCTAAAGAAAATCGTAATGAAAATGAGACCCAAAAGTCTGTTAGGTGCTCCTCCTATTCTGTGGCTTGTGGTTGAGACAAATAGCGCACTAGGGCCACATATGAGCTATCTCTAAAAGTGGCAGAACTGGTGGAATCAATTTTGAGTTGCATTTTTTTGGTCACCTCTACTGTGTTCCAGTGAAAAATGGATACAAATTGGAAAAAAAAAGTGAAATTTAAAAATGTTACCTCCATTTTGCTTTAATTTCTGTGAAATGCCTTATAGGGTAATAAACTTCCAAAATGCTGTTTTGAATACAGGCAGTCTCCGACTTACGTCGTTCCGAGTTACGAATGTCCCCTAGTTACGAACGGGGACTTATGAGGCGTGGCTCAGTGTGCTGACGTCACACACTGAGTCACGCACCATCGGAACAACGTAATCCTCCAAATAATGAAAAAGCTACAAGTGTACGTGTGCAGAATGTGCAGTGAGGCGCATCACCTGCTACTGATCTCATGCACTGCCCTAACATCCCTGCTCATATGTCATGGCTATGCAAAACTGCAACTGCCATTGCCTTCCCTTTTAACCCCTTAAGGACCCAGCCTGTTTTGACCTTCCTGACACAGCCCTATTTTTGAAATCTGACATGTGTCAATTTATGTGAGAATAACTTTTTGACACTTTAACCTATCCATGTGATTCAGAGATTGTTTTCTCGTGACACATTGTGCTTTAAGTTAGTAAGAAAATTTTTATCCATACAAATCCTTGTTTTTTTTTGGAAAAATATCAAAATTTCATGAAAATTTGGAAAAATGTGCGATTTGAAAGTTGCAAAATTTCTGCGTGCAAGACAGATAATTATTTACCACAAAATAGTTTATAACTAGCATCTACCATATGTCCACTATAGGTTGGCATTTTTTAAATGTCTTTTTTTTTTTACGACATTAGAGGGCTTAGAAATTTAGTATAATTTCTAACATTTCAAGAAAATTTGCAATATACATTTTTTTTGGGACCACTCCAGTTCTGACGTTGGCTTTGAGGGGCCTGCATGTTAGATAACCCCCCTAAGTGATGCCATCTGAGAAACTAGACCCCTTAACGTATTTACAACACTATTTAGGAAGTTTGATAACCCTTCAGATATTTCAAAAAATTAAAGCAAAGTTGGGGGGAAAATTTTAAAATTTCACTTTTTTTTGCAGATTTTTCAATATTATCCATTATTCACTGGAATACATAAATGTGACCAGGTAAATGCAACAAAAAACAATTCCCCCAAACTGCCGTTTTTAGAGAA